>JAULKR010160570.1:0-26607 GCA_032356305.1 Prasiola linearis
ACCGGCACGAGCTGGAACCTGCGCTGCTTTGGCAGGCATTCGTCCTCCGTGGTTGGTCCACTCATCTGCGGCGCGCTGAAAAGCAGTTCACCTGCTCCATCTGCAAGGCAAAGGCCGCGCATATCTACCCGGGCAAATTTGTTCCGGCAAAAACAGGAACGGAGCCCGCCGATTAGCGCACCCTACCGCTGGCGGCGCAATTCGCCCGGTGCTATGCCGCCGCGATGAGACGGTTTCTATATATCGTGAACGAGGCTGGCCGCGAGCTGCCGGGCTCGCGGCGCAGCCTCGATCACTGCACGTCCCCGCCCGAACGCTACGAGGTCGAACGCGCCCTTGCCCAAATTATCGGCGAAGGCTGTCACATCCGCGATACATTGATCGACGGGGCACCGGACCAATCCTGATCACCCGGCAGCAGCACGCCCACCAGTGATGATCAGCTCGCCATGTGGCCGCGCTTTGGCGGTACCGCCGACGGTATAGCGAACCTGCACTTCCTCGAATTGGAATGCGCCGAATATCCGGCGGACTTCCGGGCAATCGTTGATCGAGAGGATGAACCGGCCCTTCGCTGCCGCCAGTCGCTCGGCCATCTGCTCGAATTCCTCGCGGCCAAACATATCAGCGCCGTAATCGCCTTCGTTCCCGAAATATGGCGGGTCGAGATAAAACAGCGTTTCGGGCCGGTCATAGCGATCAATGAACTTGGCCCATGGCAATCGCTCGATCACCACGCCGCAAAGCCGTTCGTGGATATTTTCCAGCAGCTGCGTCACCTTGGTTACGTCGAACCGTGCCGGTGTGAGCGGGCTGATGCCGAACGTCCGCTTGCTGACCTGTCCGCCAAAGGCGAGCCGCTGGATATAAAGGAACCGCGCCGAACGCTGCAGATCGGTCAGGCTGGCAGGATCCTGCCGCAGCAGCTTTTCGAAATTGGCCCGGCTCGAAATCTGGAAGCGGAGCATATCGGTAAAGGCAACGTAATGATGCTGCAGCACGCGGAAGAATGTGCTGACATCTTCGGACCAGTCATTGATCACTTCGGATTTCGGGCGTGATTTGCGGCGCAGGAAAATCCCGCCCATCCCCACGAACACTTCGGCATAAAGCGCGTGCGGCGTCTGGCCGATCTGTTCGACAAGGCGTTTGGACAATACCCGCTTGCCGCCAATATAGGGTGCGGCGGGCAGTACCGGTTTCACAGTTTCCAGCGCAATAGTTTGATTCGACATGATGCAGTCTGTTCCATATATGTTCCGCCGCCGAGTCGGCAAGGCGGGATGGCCAAACGTCCGTTCCTAGGACGGGGCCGGTTGGTTCATGATGACTGCAATCATCGGATGTACGGCGCGCAAACACCGTATTCCCCCGCCTCTTACCGGCAGAGGTCAGAAGAAACGCCGCCTAGCTGGTCAGCATCCCTTCGAAATTCACCACGCTGGCGCCGACGATGTCGTTGATCTCCATCATCATATATTGCAGCGGCACGATCTCCAGTTCGATGAAGGCTTCGACCGTCTTGGACAGATCGCCCGCGCCGCCGGCCGCAACGGCCATCACGCCGATCAGCTGGTGCGGCACGCGGTGCGCGGCCAGCACATCATCGCGGGTGACGTTTTTGATACCGAGGAACTCATCCTTGGCCGCGACTTCGGCGATCGGGATCAGTTTCACCTTCTCCTTCTCGCTGCGCCCGCTGCCGCCGCCATTGCTGACCAGCAACATATTGCGAAAATTGCCCGGCCCTTTCGAACCGGCCAGCGATTCCTGAACGCCCGCAATCGAATCTTCCGAAAAATCGCCATCCAGATGCAGGATGTAACCGGCATGACTTCCATTTTTGTAATACCGGCGGCGGAACAAAGTGGCGTTTTCGTTCAGCAGGGCTGACTGCAGCGCGGCCAGATATTCGGGCACGCCGTAAATCTCCTGATCGAGACAGGGCATTTTGATATGTGCGACAGATCCGCGATCGAATTCATGCGCCTCTTGAAAATTCAGGACGTGATAGAATTCATCCTCATCGCGCCCGCGCCGCGCATATTTGCCCAGAATGTGATCGTAGCGCGCGGCGCTGCCGATCCGGTTGGGAACATCTTCCAGATATCCATTGCCCAGCGTGATAAAATCCTGCGCCAGCGCGGTGAAGGCGCGGCGCGATAGCAACCGCGTGGGCCGGAATGTCCGCGCCAGCAAATTGCGCTTCAGCGTCATGGCGCTTTTGTGATGCGCGTTGGCAATGGATGCGCGGGTCAGCCCGTCCATCGGCACCGGCGGTTCATACCAGCGGCTGCGAAAGCGTGCCTCCAGCAGATGCAGAAAAGTATCGCGCCGGTTCAACACGCTCTCCGGCTCGCCGAATTCCACGGTGACCAGCGAACTTAGCCCCGATCCTGTCGTATCAACGCTCATCGTTTCCTCCGAAAATAGTGATCTTGCTGCCCGCTGACTGTTTTTCGTCCAGCGGTTCATTGTCGAGAATATGCATCACCGCCCACGCCAGATCGGCATGGCCGGTGCTGTCGCTGCGGTCGGCTTTGTAAGTCAGCTGCCCGCCTTTGGGTGTCAGCGCTTTCTTGATGGACAGGAAGCTGGCGGACATCTCGGTCCATCCGGAATCCCATTCCACGCGGCCCTTGCGGATCACGTTCTGCGCTTTCATCACCAGGCGCTGTTTCACTTCCAGCGAATATTCGATCTTGGCCGCGCTGGGGAACCATTTGCGGACCAGCTGGTAAACGCCCGCGCCCACGCCGGTGGCATCCACCCCGAAATAGGTGCAATTATATTTGCCCAGCACGGCTTTCACGAAATCATCCTGCTGCTGGAAATCCAGCCCGCGCATCTGGTGTTTTTCGATCAGGCGGAACTTGCCGCCCGGTTCGGTCGGCGGCAGCGCCACGACCAGTGCGGCATTATCGCCGTCCTCGCTTTCCTGCGGGTCGTAACCGGCCCACACGGCGCGGTTGCCTACAGGGCGATGGCCCAGCGGTTCGAAATTCTCCCATTCGACCCAGCTATCGACGTGGCATTTGACCAGCTCGTTGAAACTGAAGGCGGATTTGCTGTCATCGACAAACTGGCACAGCAGCAGATTGGCAAATTCATCGGGCGCATATTCGTCGCGCAATTCGTCCAGATCGAACAGATCGCAGCCGCCTGCCTCGGCATCCTCGATCGTAACGATCTGCCGCCAGACTTTGTCTTCGCACATTTTGCCCGGCTGCAGTGCGGCATGGCTGATATCGATATTGTACCGGTCCGCCTTCTTGCGGTTGCGGTTTTTCCGGTCGCCGGTCCAATAGGCATAGGCTTCATGCGCCACCGTGCTGGGCGTCGACATATAGGTGCGGCGATATTTCTTCTGCATCGCCATGCCGCTGGCGACTTTGTTCAGCTGCTCGAACCCGAACACCCAGAAGAATTCATCGAAATAGAAATCGCCGTGATACCCCTGCGCGGTGCGGGCGTTGGTGCCCAGATAATGCAGCTCGATATGGGTTTCGCCGTCATCAACCAGCTCGCTGGTGATGATCATGGGATCGCCCGCCAGCTTCACCCCCACGCGGGCGGCGAATTGTTTGATATATCCGCTGAAGATATGCGCCTGCGCCTTGCTGGCAGACAGGAAAATTTGATTGTGGCCGGTTTCGATGGCGGCAATCAGGGCCTCCAGCGCGAAATAGAATGTCGCGCCGATCTGGCGGCTTTTCAAAATCATCCGCGTCCGGCGGGACAGGTTCTTGAACCACGTGCCCTGATATTCGAACACCAGATCGTCCAGCATTTCACGCAGCTTTTCGGCGTGATCGGCGGTGAAGTGGTTTTTCTTCTTATGCGCGGCGCGTGCGGCCTTGTTGCGGTGCTTGATCTTCGGGTTCAGATCGCCCTCATTGCCATCCTCGCCTTCGAATTTGCGCACGCGGGCGAAATTGACGATCTGGCGGCCCAGCAGATCGATTTCCTTGAAATCGCCGCCGCTTTTCTGTTCCTTGCGGACCAGCGTGCAATACCGGACACTGGTTTCCTCCTCCATTATGCGGATCTGCGGAACTTCATGCCATTTGTGCCGGTCGCGCCATGCCTGGACGGTGCTGCGCTGCTGTTTCAGTTCGCGGGCAATCGCCGTGACACGCCATCCGCGCCAGTACAGACTGCGCGCTTCGCGGTAGACTTCGCAGCGATCTGCCTCATCCTCGCTTTCGCGGGCCAGCATATCAGCATCGGGCATAACAGCATCGGGCGCTGCAGCTTTGGAGGATAGGGATTTTGCCATCGCGGCGATGGCTACCCCTGCCAGCGGCGCAGGCGCGACGGGTTTGGTCTTAGATTGCGCAATCTAAGAACGACAGGCTTGCTTTGAACCCCCTTCGGATGGCCCTTGGCGGCTCCAGTTCAACGCCAAACGACCTTTCCGGAGTATCACCCCATGTCGCAGATCAGCAAACGCTTCCGTGTCGCCCGTGAAGGGGCAACCACCGATGGCCGCGAAATTACGGCAGAAATCATCAAGGATGTGGTGCAAACCTTCAATCCCGCGACCCGTGGTGTTCGGCTATTTGTCGAACATATCAAAGGGTTCACACCGGATTCCGAGTTCGGCGCTTATGGCGACGTAACCAAACTTGAAGCCGAAGAAGGTGAGTTCGACGTTGGTGGTCGCAAACAGAAGCGTTTGGCACTTTATGCCACCATGGTTCCGCTCGACAATATGGTCAGCCTAAACAAGAAGAAGCAAAAGCTCTATACGAGCATCGAGATTGTTCCTGATTGGAATGAAACCGGAAAATGGGGACTCGATCATATCGCAGTGACTGATAACCCAGCGAGTTTTAGCACCGAAGCGTTGGAATTTAGCGCCAAGAATGGCCTGTATGACACGCGGAAATGCCACAAAGACAGCCTTCTTGTGGAAGCCGAAGAAGTCACTTTCGAATTCACCAACAGCGACGGCACGCCCGCCAATGCGGAATCGGCTGTTGCCGGGTTCTTTTCCAGCCTGAGCGAGAAGCTCGGCCTGATCGGCAAGCCTGCCCCAGAAACGCCTGCGCAGCCCGCCGCAGCCTCCACGCCTCCGCAGGAAGGCGGACCGGCTGACGCAGGCGCACTATTCGCCGCAGCGATGCAGCCGCTGGCCGATGCGATGCAATCCGGCCTGACCGAAATCGCCAAGCGTCAGGATGCCAGCGACGCAAAGTTCGCTGCATTCCAGACCAAGCTGGAAGCCGAGCCTGATGCCCGCCGCTTTAACAAACGCCCTGCTGCCTCCGGGCAGAAGAATGGCGAACTCGTTTATTAATCCCCCTTCCCCGCCAATCCCCCAAATTTGAACAGGAACCGGCCCCATGCGTCTCCGCCCCGAAACTGAACAACGCTTCGCCCAATATGTCGAAGCCGTCCTCGAAGCCAACGAGCTTGATCCCGGCGCCGATCCGTTCACCACGGCTGCGCGCAGTTTTGCGGTCAATCCGTCCGTCCAGCAGCGTTTGCTCGATAAAATCGAACAGGATGATGAAGGCTTGCTGGGCCGGTTCAACAACATCACCGTGACTGAGATCACCGGACAGAAGGTATTTCTCGGCACCGATAGCAAAGTGATTTCCAGCACGACCGATACTGACGCGACCGAGCGCGTTCCGGTCAATCCGTTCACGCTCAGCGTCGATGATTACATGTGTACTGTCACCGATTTCGATACGATCATCAAATTTGCGTTGCTCGACAATTGGGCAAAGTTCGATGATTTCGAAACTCGCATCGGCAACTGGCTGCTCCGCGCATTCCAGAATGACCGGATCAAGATCGGTTTCAACGGTATTGCCCGCGCGGCGACCAGTGACCGCGATGCCAACCCGCTTGGCGAAGACGTCAATAAGGGCTGGTTGCAGCACATCCGCGAGAATGCGCCCGGTCAGGTTATCAGCGAGATTACTGCCGCGTCGGGCGAAGTGACCTTTGGCGATGGTGGCAATTACAGAAATATCGATCAGTTGGTGGTCGAGGCTCATGGCGATCTGATCCCCAAATATCACCGTCAGGCACCCGGCATGGGTGTTCTGATCGGCGATAATCTGCTGCAGGATCGCCATTACAATCTGGTCGACCAGTCCACCCCGACTGAACGCATCGCCGCTGATGAAATCATCAAGCGTGCGCGCGTTGGCAATCTGCCTGCAATTTCCGCGCCGTGGTTCCCCGCCGACAGCATCCTGATCACCAGCGAGAAAAACCTTTCGCGCTACGAACAGGAAGGCAGCCGCCGCCGCAAGATCGAACACGCACCGCAGCGCCGTGGTTTCGTCAACTGGGAAAGCTTCAACGAAGCCTTCGTGGTCGAAGATTACGAGCAGTGTGCGCTGGTAGACAATGTGGTTCCCAAGGCCGCGTAACCCACAGCACAACGTGAATTAATCGACCAGAGAGGATAGAATATGGGCCGGATGTACGAACTGAAACAGGCAAAACTGGCCGAGCAATCTGCGGCGCAACCCGCGACTGCCGTCACTGCCAAACGGTCCGATCCGGCTGAGTAAGCCGGAGCGGTCGCCCGCAATTATTTGAGAGGATCAGCCCATGGGCCGTATGTATAAATTGAAGCAAGCTGCACTGGCATCCGCCAGCGTCCAGACACCCGGCATAGCGGAGAAATCTGCACGGTCGGACCCGGCTGCAGCGGCTGCTGATCTGCGGCTGATCCAACTCACCGAACATCGCAAGCAGTTGAAGGCGCTGCAATCGGTTGAAAAGAAGGTAGCACTGAAGGCGCAAATCCTGCCCGAATATTCGGACTGGATAGAGGGCCTGCTGGAAAAACCGAACAATCTGACCGCTGGTGAAGCAAACGATGTGCTGACCACTTTCATGGTCTGGTCGTTCGATATCGGCGCCTTCGATGCCGGTCTGCAGATTGCCGGTGTTGTGCTGGCTAAAGACATTCCGCTGCCGTCGCAATTTGATCGCACACCCGGCTGTCTGATTGCCGAAATGGTGGCCGAAGCCGCGATGGATGCGGTCAAGCAGGATAAGGGCTTCGACCGCACCCATTTGCATATGGCCGACAGCCTGACCGACGATTGCGATATGCCGGATGAAGTGCGGGCCAAGCTGCACAAAGCTTCCGCGCAATTGATCGACCGCGAAGCCAAGCTGCTGGAAGATGATGGCGGCAAGGCGGCTGATGGCAAGGCGGGCGAGTATCGTTCGCTGCTCGAAGCCGGTCTGAAAGCGGCGCAGCGGGCCACTACCCTCAATTCGAAAGCCGGTGTGGTCAAGCTGACCCAGCGCTTCGAACGCCAACTTAAGAAACTGTCTGACGATAGCGGCTCCGCTCCGAAAGACTGAACCAGCTTGCGCACCCGCGCCGGGGGCGGACGGCATAGGAGGCGAACCTCTCCCAGTCTCCCAATGCCGTCCCCACCCCCGTTAGATCCATAGAGGACGGAAATTGCCACCTGCTGCCAGCCATATTTCCGTCATCGCTCCGCCAAAAGCGGATGCCGCGCAGCCTGATATGCAGGCCGATATTGTCACCACGCCGCCGTTCTGGCCCGATTTTTCCATTGCCGATTTCAGGGATGCAGCACGGGTCGATGATACCATCACCGCCCCTCGCGCCCGCCATGCGCTGCAATCGGCCATCGAAACCGTGCTGGGTGACTGCGAGGTATGGCACCTTGCCCACATCGTCGCAGGCTATCCCGCGCTCGATCTGGTGCCAGCGCTTCAGATCGACAATGAGAGCCGCCTCATTCTCTGTTTCCGCCGCGCCGTGTACGCTTATGCCAAGGCAGAGCTGATCGAAACCTACCGCGATTTCGACGCTACCGGCAAAGGCAATCGCGATGAGGACTGGAGCGATGACACCATCCTCCAGCTGCGCCGTGACGGCAAGCACGCGGTGCGCGATCTGCTGGGCAGGCCGCGCCTGCATTCGGCGCTCATCTGATGGCGGATGTCAGCATCACGGCCCTGCAGGGTGATACAGTGGACGGCCTGATCTGGCGCGAAGCGCGCATGGGTCCGGCAGCAGTTCCGCCTATCCTCGCCGCCAATCGCGGTCTGTGCGCGCAATTGACGCTGGTTGCCGGTCAACAAGTGATCGTGCCGGAAGCGCTGGCTGCTGCCACGTCCGCACCCGCTGCGAAGCCCGTACAGCGCGTCCGGTTGTGGAGCTGACACCGTGAGCCAGACTGACCCGCAGATCCGCAAGAGCGACGAGCGCGAGACGCTGAGCGGTATTCTCGGCGCAATCCAGAAATTTGGCGACTGGATTTACGAACGGCCCAAACGTGCAGGAGTCACCCTGATCGGCCTGTTCGCCCTGAGCCTCTTTGTGCCGGTGCTGCTGGCGATCTGGAATCCTGAAAAAGCATTCGCTTTCGCTGACACATGGAACAAGCGCGATCTGACCGAGGAATTGCGTGCAGCTGAATTGCGGCGCGAAGGCGAGGAAGTGGACCGGTTCATCCGGCAGGTGGTCACCAATGTCCGCTTCCGCCTGTTCGCTGCCCGCAGCGTGGTGCGCGCCTATGTCTTCGACCGGGACCGGGAAGAACAGATCAGCGGCATTGTCGACGTGTTCGAAAGTATGGACCCGTTGACGCAGAAAACCGGCATTGCGGAACGCCCATTGCCGCTGTCCTCGATCAATGAAACGCTGAACTATATGTCGGCGGACCCCGGCAACCCGCGCTGCATCGCCGCCAATACCGAGGATTATGACGATCCGGAATTGCGCGCCTTCCTGAGTGCGGGCGGCCTGAAAGCCTCCGCCGCGTGCCCGATATCGGACCGGACCGGACGGGTAATCGGTCTGCTGGCTGTCAGTGCGCGCAGTCCCTTGGAAGCCAACCCCGAAATTGTCCCCCGCACGCGCGACGCTGCGCTGATGCTGGGCGGATATATGGAACGATCCCCCGCCGTGAAACGCGCCACCGATAACGAGAGGAAGAAATTATGAATTTGAAAGAAGCTCAAGGCATCGTTGGCGTCAAAGCTGACGGGCAGTACGGGCCAACCACTAGTAATGCGATCGCCGCCAAGCTGAAGGCTGATGGCGGGTATGATCGTTTTGCCGATCTCGCGCTGAGTGAGAACTTCACGCTGGGCGAACTGCTGCATAGCAATATGGCAGTGCGCCGGAGCATCAAGAATATACCGACCGGCCCGCAATTGCTGGCACTGTTCCGCTTGGCGAACGAAATATTGCAACCGGTTCGGGATCATTATGGCCGAAGTGTTCGTATCACCAGCGGCTTGCGGGGTTGGCTCCTCAATAAAGTGATTGGCGGTTCTACATCGAGCCAGCATTGTCATGGCGAAGTTGCCGACTTCACGGTTCAGGGTATCAGCAACAAAGCGGTTTGCATCTGGATACGCGACAATCTGAAATATGATCAGCTCATCTATGAGTTTGGCGAGACCGGTTGGATACATTGCAGCTATCGGCGCGGCAGGCTGAGGGGAGACTGGAAAAGCGCAGTCAAGCGCGGAGGCCGCACCAGCTATCCATCCCGGGTGTTCACCACTTGACGCTGAAGTTCGACCCTTCTGCCGCCAGCGGCACGCTGCTCTGGATCGCCATCGCGGCCATCGCGCTGTGCGTGCTGCTCTGGCTGTCGCGTAGCGGGTCGATATTTTCCCGCGATCTGCAGGCAACGCGCGGGCTGCGCTCTTACGAGATCCGCAGCTTTTGTTCGGTGTGGCTCGTCCGCGCCGCTTTCGTGGCGCTGGCTGCCATCGGCGGCTGTCTCGCATTCGCGCATCACGCTGCCGCCGATCCCAAAGCGGACGCGCTGATAGAACTCGCCGGGACCGCCATGATGTATTGCTTCATCTTTGCCGGAACATCCGTGCTGGTGGTGGCTGCCATCGCCTTCGGGGCGAATGTTCTGCGCGCCAAATATGGCGAGAATGAATTGAGCATGGGTGCGGATGACACCGAAGATAAAGGAGACGAGCCATGATGAAGTTGGTTTCACTTTTGCTGGGCGGACTGGGCTGGCTGCGCAAAGCGGCAATGGGCATCATCCGCTGGCTGTTCACCGATTTCCGCCATCTGGCATTGGCCGCGCTCGCCGTGGTCGCCCTCGGCCTGCGGATGCACGCGGGCAATCTGGCGCAGGACCGTGATCGCTGGAAATTTGCATCTGAAGAATGGGAAACATCTGCGCTGGAATGGCAGGCTGCGCATACCGGCCTCATTGCCGATGTCGCCGCCAAGACTGCCGCTGCCGAACGCGCCGACCGTGCCAACGCTGCCCGCGTGGAATTGGAACAGCAAACCACCATCGAAAGGACCAAAAATGATTACGAAACTCGCCTTGCCGATACTCGCACTGCTCTTGGCCGGTTGCAGCACAAACTCGGCGCTATCATCGCCGCCGACAGTTACGGTGGTAGCGAGCCCACGTATCTGCCCGAAGCCCTCTCCGCCCGCTGCCGCGCTTTTGGAAGCCCCGACTGTGACACGCTTCTTGCCGCGCTCCCCGAACGACTAGCCGCGGCGGAAACCAACACCGCCAAGCTGATCGAATTGCAGAACTATGTCCGCGCCATGCTCGCGCTGGACTGGGGCAATACCGCATCGCCCGCTGTGAAACCGGACCCTGAAGGAGAATGACCATGCCACCTGTCGACTGGATCATTTTAATCGCCATCGCTTTTATCGGCCTCGTCCTGCCCGTTGCTGGCATCTGGCCTCCAATCTTGCGCGGCAGTTCGGTATCGAACAATATCCTGTTCGTAACCATGGCCTATCGCAATGGGCAGCCGGAGGAAGGACTGACCGCGCAGGAGGTCTGCGAATTCTGGCTGCGAATTCTGGTGGCCATTCCGATCAGCGCCATCGTTCTTTTGCTGGCCGGTTCCATACCGTGGATGTTTGTGCCTGTAGTGGTGGCGATTGCCGGTATGTGGACGATCATCACGCCGCTGATGCGCCAGCTCGAATATATCGGCCATGCTGCCGAAGTGCTGGAAGCCAACCGCGCGCTGGAACGTCCCCGCACCAATGACATTTATCTGATGGAAGAAGCGAGCCGGGTGCAGCGTGCCTATAGCGGTGCGTTCGAGCATCTGACCGTGGACGAAGTTGCGGAGAAAATCCGCAGCCGGTTCGGCATTGGGCACTTCCTGATCGCGCTGCTGCACCGCCGCTGGCGGTAGAGCACCACATTTTCCAATCCATTTGATCAAAGGACACGACCATGACCCCGAATAAAATGACCCATATCCTCACCGCCGGTCGCGGCATTCCCGCTGGCTTTGTCGATAAAGCGAAAGCCGCCGCCGAAGCGATGAAGGATAGCGACGAAAAATCCGCGCTGGTCAAAGCCATCGCCGCTGCCGACACTGCCCCCGAAGATCGCGCCAAAACGGACAAGCGCTCAGATACCAAAGCGAAACCCGCAAAGGTAAGCGTCAAGGCGGTAGCCGAAGCTGTGGCCGACGAAACGAATGCCGATGCGCAAGGTTGATGATCTGCGCGACTGGTTGCTCCGCACGGTCCCCGACCTTGCGGACAATCCGGACAAGCTGAAAACCTATCTGTCGAAGGGCGGGCTTGATTTCCAACGCGGAAACAGCCTGTCTTTCGGCTATCGCTATGAACTCGATCTGGTGCTGGAGAATTTCACCGCATCGCTCGACACCCTGTTTGTGCCGTTGATCATCTGGCTTGCGAAGAATGAACCGGGTGCGATCGATCAGAACGACAGCGGACCTGGCTTCATGGTCGATGTCCTCGATCACAGCCGCAGCGATATCCAGATCACGCTGCCCTTGCGTGAAGTGGTGGTTGTGACCGGCGATCCGGCGGCAGAAGGCGGATATATCGCCACCCATCCCGATCCGCCCGTCTATCCCGACCTGTTCGAAGGCGCAGAGGATGCGCTGCTGTCGCACCTGTTCATGGCCGAATTTGGCGAGCATCCGTTTCTGGCCCAGCCCGAAGACGGGTAAGCGGCAATGGCCGATAGTCTCGACACCGATCTGCAGAAGATGGACCGCTGGATCGGCGGACTGCTGGCAGGGCTGGCCCCTTCCCAAAGGCGGACGGCGGGTTTGCGAATTGCGGCCAAGATGCGCGGGCATCAGGCCCGGCAGATTGCATCGCAGAAAAATCCGGACGGCAGCGCCTTTGAAGCGAAGAAGCCGCAAAAAGATCAGATGCAGATCAATCGCGCGCTGAAGTTCCTTTATCCATCAGGCGGCAGCGGAAAGCCGCGCGTCGTGCTGCTCAAGCGCTGGATGAAAAAAGGCGGTTTGCTGGACGGGTTCGATATCGAAGCGGGCGGGCAGCGGTCATTCGACAAAAGCAAAATCATCCGGTGGTTGCCGGTCAGCGCCAGCGAACAGAACAAGCGGGCAGGCCAACTGCGCCGCCCGACGATCCGCCAGATGCAGATGTTCCGCAAGCTGCGCACGTTCCGTTATCTTCGCAAGAGCGCAACTGCGGACGGCGCAGAGGTGGGCTTTTCAGGGATCGCTGGCGGCGTGGCCAGCATTCACCAGACCGGCGCATTCGATAATGTGGGAGAGAACGGCCCGCGCATCCGCTATCCGATGCGCGAGCTGCTCGGCTTCACCAGTGAAACCGATATGATGATCCTCGATATCATGGTTGATATGTTGGAAAGCAGCTCCGGTACTGGCACGGCGTAGAAGCATCCTTACCAATTGCCTCCACCCCGTCTAACCGGGGCGATCCTCATCACGCCGTGCCGTGCCCGCCAGATAGTGTTTCATCTTAGATTGCGCAATCTAAGAGCGCCCTGCTTGCACCCTGCGCCAATTTGCAGCCCCTGTTCCCCATGGCGATATCGAGCGATCAATTTACTGTTGTCGATCTGTCCCGGCTGCCCGCACCCGATGTGGTCGAGCCGCTGGAATATTCTGATATTCGCGATGTGATGCTGGGCGATGCTGCCGCTTTCATTCCCGGTTTCAACGCGCTGACGCCTGCCGATCCGGTCTACAAATTGATCGAGTATTTCGCCTATCGCGAGCTGCTGCTGCGCGCCCGCGTCAATGAAGGCGGGCTGGCGGTTCTGCTGCCGCACGCCGCCGCGGCCGATCTGGATAATCTGGCTGCACTTTACGGTTTGGAACGGTTCATCCTGACTGCCGCCGATCCGCAAAACAATATCGCCGCTGTGCTGGAAAGCGACACCGATTTCCGCGAACGCATTGTCCGCGCACCCGAAACATTCAGCGTGGCCGGACCGGTTGGCGCCTATGTCAATCTGGCCCGCAATGCCGATAGCGATGTTGCCTTTGCCACGGTCACCGAACCTGCACCGGGCCAAGTGCTGGTGACGGTTCAATCGCGCACCGGCACCGGCGCAGCCGATGCCGGACTGGTGCAGAATGTACTGGCATTCCTAAGCGCGGATAATCGCCGCCCGCTGGGTGACGAGGTGATCGTGCAAAGCGCGGCCATCCTGCAATTCCAGATTGCAGCCAATATCCGCACATTTTCCGGACCCGATCCCGCATTTGTGCTGGCAACTGCCCGCGCCAAGCTGGAGGCATGGCTGGCCGACAACCAGCGGCTTGGCCGCGACATCACATCCGATGGCATCCACGCCCAGTTGCGCGTCGAAGGCGTCAGCAAGGTAACTCTCACAGGTTGGAACGATGTGATTTGCGACGATACGCAGGCAGCACATTGCACCCAGATCACCTTGACCCATCAGGGCATCGGCGAATGAGAGGTGTGATAGTTCTAGCCGCTGACGCGCCGAGCTTGGTCCGTGCTGTTGCGCAACGCACACGGGGCGCAGTCCCGCAAGGGCGACCGCCCGCCCGAGCTAATGCGAGGAAGGCAAGTGATGCGGACGCATCACGCCCGCCGTTTGAGGGCCAAAACAAATGAGCGTTCTTCCTCCTAATTCTACCGCTATGGAGCTGGCGATCGAGCGGATCGCGGGGGAGCGCGTGTCCGCCATTCCGGTTCCGATTGGCGATCTGTGGAATCCCGCCGCCTGTCCTGCGCCGCTGCTGCCGTTTCTGGCATGGGCGTGCAGCGTGGACATCTGGGATGATGACTGGAGCGAGGAGATCAAGCGCAATGTGATCGCCGCGTCTTTCACCATCCACCGGCAGAAAGGCACTGTGGGCGCAGTCAAAGCTGCGCTGGCTGCTTTGGGCATTGAAACCGCGATCACCGAATGGTGGCAGCAAAATCCTGCTGCCACACCGCATACTTTCCGCGTGGATTGCACGGTCAAGAACCTGCTGGAAAACAATCTGCCCGCAACCCGCGCGCTGGCAAATATCATCGCCATGCAGATCAATCAGGTGAAGCCTGCCCGCGAACATTACACTCTGCGCGTTGGTGAAGAATTTGCCAGCAATCAGCCTGTTCGCAGCGCATTTGCCGGAACGATTGTCGATTCCCGCGCGCATGATTTCTTCGTGTCGGAGCCTGTCTGATGCCTGCATCGATCATCACCGATGCCGGACTGGCAAAGATTCGCACCGCTGCCGGTTCGAACAGTCAGGTGGCCATTACCCATGTTGCCATTGGCGACGGCATGGGCGCAAATTACGCCCCGGCATACAACCAGCCCGCCTTGAAGCGCGAACTGCTGCGCGTCGCGATCGAGAACCGGGCACAAATCGGGCTTACCAGCTGGTGGATACGTGCCAGTTTTGCCGAGACTGTCCCCGTCCACGCGGTGCGCGAAGTTGGTTTTTTCGACGCCGACGGGACATTGATTGCGCTGTGGGCCGATCCCGCCGCGCCATACCGCGAAACAGGCGGGTTCACCTATTTGATCGATCATGTTCTGGATTTCAGCCGCGCAGACGGTCTGGTGGTCATCGATGCGCCTGACAATGAACTGTTCGATCACGCCATCCAGAACATCCACACCCATGCGATCACCGCCGATGAGCAGGTAAAACAACGCCTGTTGATCCGCGATCTGGTTGCCCAATTACAGGACGCCGCCTGACATGAGCCTGCAACAAATCCAAGATGCCGCAGCTGCGCAGAACACATTGCATGACCGGATCAATGATTTCATCGACACTATCGATGATGATATTACTGCCCGGCAAGCGGCTTATGCCGCGCTGTCTGCCGATCTGATCGGCATCGTCGCCACCCAGATGAATTTCACCGCGTTGTGGAACCCTGCGCTGGCCAACCCTACCAACAAAAGCGGCGGAACATTTGCCAGTCTGGCCGCACTGGTGGCCGCTGCACCGCGCGGTGCGGATATAGTGGTCAATGTGACTGCAGGCACCACGGTTACACTGACCGAAGATGTCATCATGTATAATCACAGGCTTCGCTTTGAACGTATTGGCGCAGGTGCAAATCCGGTGGTCAAATTCGGGGTGATAATTGTTGGCGGCTTGAATTACCGCAACCATATTCTGAACATTCGCGGCGCGGGCAGCCTGTCTTTTATCGGGGTTGATGTTGATCTGCCGGGCAAGCTGACCCCTGCCGCTTCCTGGACAACCGAAAAGATGTTCACCTCCTGGACTTACGGTGCATCGCCCTGTTTTCTGCGGTTTGAAAATTGCATCATGACAGCTGCAGAAGCGGCCAGTGTGATGCAGATCAATACGGGAAGCACCGTGTTTTTCAACGCAATGCAATTCACCGTCAACGGGCCGATTACGATCCTGCCTGATGCCGACACCTATATTTCGATTGTCGCCCGCTATGCCGTGACGCTCCAAAACGGTGCCGCACTCTATGCTGGCGGAACCGTCGGCCAGAATATTCTGCTGGTCTGAAAGGAAAGCCATGAATTTCGATATTACCCATGACGGGAAAACGACCCTGCAGGTTGACCGCAAGCAAGCGCTGGAAATGGGCTATCCCGAATCCGCTGTCGATGCGGCGGAAAAGAATGCGCTTGGCGCGAAAGCAAAACTGCGATTGCGTGATCGCATTGCCGAGAATGCAGGCGATGTTCCCAGTCTGCTGGGAACTACTGCCGATGCTGCGCAAATGCTATTGGTGCGGATGGCGAAAATGACGGGCCAGCTGTCGAAGGCCAGTTCTCTTGCCGAAATGCGCGATGCCGCCAAACCTTTTGCGGAACTTACCGCAAAGATGGTTGCCCAGATCGACAAGGGTAAAATCAAAATGCCCTATCTGATCAAGGGTGAAGCTGCCGTCCTTGATGAAATCGCCACCCGGTCCACTGCTGTTGCAGAGACGATGATCGATGCTGCCGAAGAAGATCAGGCCAAAGACTGATGGCGCAAACGCTTTCCCCTGACGCATTGCGTATCGGCACGGTAACGGCAGTGGATTTTTCCGCTGCGACTGCGCGTGTCGAGGTGGGGGACATCGAAACAATCATGGTCCCGTGGGGGGCGATGCGTGCAGGCCGTTTGCGCGTGTGGTCTCCGCCCTGCATTGGCGAGCAGGTTTCGCTGCTGCTGCCCGAAGGGGATTGGGAAGGCGCCTATATTGCCGGATCGCTGTTCTGCGATGATTTTCCGCCGCCCGACGACAGCGCAAAAACGCTGCTGCTGTTCGATGATGGCGCGGTGTTTTCCTATGACCCCGAAGGCGGCGTTCTGAATATGGATATGTCTGCGCCCGGCGGCAGTGCTGTGATGAAAGTTCCCGGCGGTTTGGCCGTGGAAGGTGATGTGGCCATTACCGGCAATGTCGGCGTGGACGGGCTGGTCAATGTGACCCAAGACGTTATTGCCGATGGCGTCAGCCTGACCGATCACAAACATGGTCAGGTCGCCGCTGGCGGCGCGCAGAGCGGGATACCGGTGTGATGGGGCAGCTGATGACCCTATCCGGCATGAGCCGCACCACAGGCGCTGCGCTGGGCGGTGCGGACCATATCCGCCAGTCGATTGCAGATATTCTGACCACGCCGGTCGGCTCACGCCTGTGCAACCGGACCTATGGCAGCAATCTGCCAGATCTGGTGGACGCGCCGCTGAACGATCAGGGGCAGCAGGAAATCTTTGCCGCCACCGCCACTGCCATTGCCCGCGATTTCCCGCAAATCGTGCTGACCCATATTGCCCTGACCCAGCCCGAGGCCGGGCAAATGGTTGTCAGCCTGACCGCGCAGGAACGCGGCAGCACTGCCGCCGCGCCGATCACTATCGAAGTCCCGCTCACCGCTCCCTCCGCCACTCTGAATATCTGAATTGAAAGGAATCCCCCATGTCGTTCCACCACGGTGTTAAAGTTGTCGAAGTAACCGAAGGCGCCCGCGCGCTGCGAACCATCGCCACAGCCGTTATCGGTCTGATCGCCACTGCGCCTGCTGCCGATGCTGCGAAGTTCCCGCTCAATCAGCCCGTCCAGTTCACCAATCTGGCTGATGCCATGGCTGCGGCAGGCGAAACCGGCACGCTGCTGGAAAGCCTGCGCGCCATCGACAGTCAGGTTCGCACCATCGTCCAGATCGTTCGCGTGGAAGAAGGCGCGGATGAAGCTGCCACTACGGCCAATGTCGTGGGCGGTGTGGATGCCAATGGCGTTCGCACCGGGGTGATGGCTCTGCTCGATGCGGAAAGCCGCCTTGGCGTGCGCCCGCGCATTTTGGGCGCGCCCGGTCTGGATACACAGGCGGTCACTGCCGCGCTGGTTTCCGTGGCCCAGAAGCTGAACAGCTTTGTCTATGCCGCCACTGTCGGTGAAGCCAATGCCGATGCCATCGGATACCGCGCCAATTTCAGTGCGCGCGAACTGATGCTGATCCATGCCAGCCCCGAAACCCTGAATGCCGATGGCGATATTGCACCGGCCCATGTTGCTGCATTGGCGATGGGCCAGCGGGCCAAGATCGATCAGGAAATTGGTTGGCACAAAAGCCTGTCCAACACTGCCATCAATGGCGTGCTGGGCCAGACCCGCCCCATCAGTTTCGATCTGCAAAGCATGGCAACTGACGCGGGCGAGTTGAACCTTGCCGATGTCAGCACGATTGTGCGCCGCGACGGTTTCCGTTTCTGGGGCAACCGCACTTGCAGCGATGAACCCAAATTCGCTTTCGAAACAGCCACGCGCACCGCGCAGGTGCTGCGTGATACGATTGCCGAAGGGCTGATGTGGGCAATCGACAAGCCGCTACGCCCCGCACTGGTCAAGGATATCCTGTCCACCATCAATCACAAGCTGTCGCAGATGCGTGTCCAGGGTTACATTCTGGGCGGCGAAGCGACTTACGATCCGGACAAGAACCCGGCAACATCGCTGTCCGATGGCCAGCTGTATATCGATTACGATTTCACGCCCATCCCGCCTGCGGAAAGCATCAATCTGACCCAGCGCATCACCGATACATATTTCGCGCAGTTCGACGCGGTCGGCACCTGATCCGGACCCGATCCAAACTGATCTGCACTGCACCCTGATCCCGTTCCCGAAAGGAAGTTAGAATGTCCCTGCCCCTCGACCTGAAAGACTATTCGGTATTTTCCGATGGCACCTTTATCGGTGAAGCCAATATGGCCAAGCCGCCCAAATTTACGCGCAAGGTGGAAGAATGGATCGGCAGCGGCATGGCCGGTCCGGTCGAAATCACCCAGCATCTGGAAAAGATGAATTGCGAATGGGAAGCCCGCGGCTTTTCCACCGCAGCGTTCGAACAATTTGCCATCACCGAACTGGGCGGCGTGGGCCTTGCCTTTCGCGGCGCACACCAGCGCGGCAATGATGGCAATGTAACCAGCGTGGAATGGCTCATTCGCGGAACCCACACCGAAGTGGAGCAAAGCGAAAACAAGCGCAGCGAAAATGGCACCACCAAGGTTTCCACCACGATCACCGCCTGCACCCTGCTGATCGACAATGTGGAGAAAATCCACGTCGATATGCTGGCCGGTATCGAGCGGTACGACGGTGTGGATGTCCGCACCGATATCCGCAGCGCCATCGGCCTCTAGGCAAGCACGAAGTTACCACCGGCCCCGGACGTTCGATTTCGCCATCAACGGTCCGGGGCCAAACCAGATTGAAGACGAGAGGAAGAATTCATGAGCAAAGAACAGATCGCCGCTGCCAGCGCGCAGCCCCGCACGATCACTGTGGAACTGGACGAGCCGGTAAAACGCGGCGAAACCTCGATCGCATCGGTCGTGCTGACTGAACCGCGCGGCGGTGCGCTGCGCGGAATGTCTCTCGGCAAGCTGGTGTCGAGCAGCGAATATGATGAATTCGTCAAGCTGATCCCGCGCATCAGCAACCCGCAAATCACCAAGGCGGATTTCGAAGCGGGCACATTATCCGCCCCCGATGTGATGACACTGATTTCGGAAACCATGACTTTTTTTCTCCCGAAGAAACAGCGGGAGGAGATCGAAGCAGCGGAATAGACGATGGCGATGCGGTAGAAGATATCATGGCGGACATTGCCGCCATCTTCCACTGGCCGCTTTCCGAAATGGACGCGCTAACCCTGACCGAGTTGCACCGCTGGCAAGCCTTGGCGGTGGACCGTTTCAAAAAACTCCAGCCCCGCCAAGAAGAATGACCGTTCGAAAGTAAAACCCGATGAACAAGCTGCTCAAACTGCAAATGATCTTCGGAGCGACGGACAAAGCGTCAAGCTCCATGAAGGGCATTCAGGCGAGCGGCGCGAAGATGGGCGCGGAGCTGAAGAAGTCACGCGATGAACTGTCCAGGTTAAACCAGACCCAGAAGAACGTGGACGGCTTTCGCAGCATGAAGCGCGAGCTGGGCGACACAGGCCGCGCACTCGATGCCGCGCAGAACAAGACCCGAGAAATGGCGGCGGCAATTAACTCTACTGACAATCCCACCAAGGAAATGCAGCGCAATTTCAACCGCGCCAAGAAGGAAGCGGCGGCGCTCGGCACGGAATTCGACCAGCAGCAACGCGGTGTCGAGGATCTGCGGCGAGAGTTGAAGTCCGCCGGAATTGGCACCACCGATCTGGGCGCGGACCAACGCAAGTTGAAACGTGATATGGAAGCCGCCAGCGGCGCGGTTCGCAAGCAGGAAGACGCGCTGGCCGAACTGGACCGCAGGCAGGGCGCGATAGACGCTGGCCGGTCCCGTATGGAACGAACCCAGCAAACCGGAGACAAGTTGATGGGCGGCGGCGCAAAAGCCATTGCCGCCGGGGCCGCGATTGGCGTGCCGATTATCTATGCCACCAAGGAAGCTGGCGATTTTCAGGCGCAGCTGGTGGATGTTCGCAAGGTGCTGGACAGCATCACCCCTGCAGGGATGAAGAAGCTGGAGAACGGCCTGCTGGAGATGAGCGGGCGCATTCCGGTGCCGGTGGAGGGTCTGGGCCAGATCGCCGCCGAGGCAGCGCGTGCTGGCATTGCTGCCAAGGATTTGCTGCCCTTTACGGAAAACGCCGCCAAGATGGCTGCTGCCTTCGATATGACCGCCGATGAATCGGGCGCGATGATGGCCAACTGGCGCAAGGGTCTGGATCTGACCATTCCGCAAACCATCGAACTGGGCGACAAGGTCAACGCGCTCACCAACGCATTTGGCGGTACCGCGTCGAAAGTCGCCGATATGGTCACCCGCGTGGGGCCGCTGGGCAAGGTGGCCGGTGTGGCATCTGGCGAAATGGCCGCGATGGCGCAGCTGATGAATGCGCTTGGCATTGAAAGGGAAATCGGTTCGACCGGTATCAAGAATTTCATGCTGACGCTGAGCGCCGGAGAAAGCGCCACCAAGAAGCAGGCAGCGGCTATGGAGCATCTCGGCCTCAATTCCGTCGAGATGGCCAAGATGATGCAGACCGATGCGCGCGGTGCCATATTGTCCGTGCTGGATGCGATTGCGCAACTGCCGAAAGAACAGCAAGCAGGAATGCTGACCAATATGTTCGGGCGGGAATCGGTTGCTGCTATTGCGCCGATGCTGTCCAGCCTCGACCAACTGAAGAAGAACTTCGCACTGGTGGGCGATGCGCAGCAATATGCCGGTTCGATGAACCGCGAATTCGATGTCGCTATGTCGAAAACAAACAACAAGGTCGATCTGGCGAAGAACGGCCTGTCGGGCATGGCAATATCTTTCGGAACGCATTTGCTTCCGCTGGTCGATGCGGGCGCGGAAAAAATCGCCAAGGTCGCCAATGCTATTGGTTCATGGGCGCGGGAAAATCCCGGTCTGGCCAGGGGCATTGGTGTGGTAATGGGTATTCTTGCTGCGCTACTTGTCGGCGCGGGCAGTCTGGCATTGGCCATTGGTGCGCTGCTGGGGCCGTTCGCTGCCCTCCGCTTCGCACTGATGTTCGCCGGGCCAGTCCTTAAAAGTTCGATGGCGATCAAGGTTTTAGGCGCAGCCTTCGGCATATTGAAAACCGTCATTATGGCAGTGGGCCGCGCCATGCTGGCCAATCCGATCCTTGCGATCATCGCTGCCATCGCGCTAGCGGCATACCTGATTTACGATAACTGGGGCACTATCGGCCCGTGGTTCCAAAAGCTTTGGGAAAATGTCACCCAGTTCTTTTCCGCCGCGTGGGAAGGTATCAAGAACCTGTTCCTGAATTACACGCCGCAGGGCCTGATCATCAAACATTGGTCGGCGATTATCGGCTTCTTCGCCGGTCTATGGACGCGGGTGCGGAACATCTTCAGCGAAAAATGGGCCAGCATTAAGTCGATGATGAGCGGTTGGTTCGGGTCGATGAGCACGATCGGTCGGCAGATCATCAATGGTTTGATTGCTGGTATAAAGGCCGCGCCTGGCGCAGTCTGGAAAGCACTAAGCGGCATCGTCACAGGCGCGATATCAAAAGCCAAGAACTTGCTGGGAATCAAGAGCCCGTCCCGGCTGTTTATGTCGATGGGCCGCGACACCATGCGCGGAATGGAGCTGGGGCTCGAAAGTGGTGGCAAGCGGGCAATCGCCAAGATGGCCAGTGTCACCAAAGGGCTGGCCCGCGCCGGGGCCGGACTGGCGCTGGCAGGCGGCATAAGCGGCGGTCTGACGGCGCAGGATGGCGGCGCAACCGCCAACAGCATCCAAAGCGACATCGGCCTCGGCGCGATCGTTGGGCGTAGACCGCCACCACCGCCTGCAGGCGCAAATGCCTACAGTTTCCACTTCCATATCAAGGGCAGCAAGGACAGCCGCCAGACTGCGGATGATGTGGCAAAAGCTGTCGAGGACGCCATTCGCAAAATCGAGCGCGAGAAAGCTGCCGAGCGCCGGTCAGAATATCGGGATGATGATTGATGGCCTTTTCCATGATGTCTTTCGGCCCGTTCACTTTTCGCCTGCCAACAGTGGTGTTCCAGAAACTGTCCCACCGGCGGGAAATCCGCATCGCCACAAATGCCCGCATCGGTAAGGGCGATGCATTCCAGTTCATCGGCCCCGGTCCCGAAACCATATCGCTGTCCGGCGTGACCGCATTCGGCATCAATCGCGCCAGTTCCAGCTATGCCGCGCTGAACGAATTGATGCAGCAAGGCATTGAGCTGCCGCTGGTCGACGGACTGGGCAATGTGTTCGGCCAGTACATCATGCTATCGTTCGACGTGGATAAGGAAAACTTCACCGGGCTTGGTCAGGCGCG
This sequence comes from Prasiola linearis, assembly GCA_032356305.1. Lineage (NCBI taxonomy): Eukaryota > Viridiplantae > Chlorophyta > Trebouxiophyceae > Prasiolales > Prasiolaceae > Prasiola > Prasiola linearis. Next base: position 22,524 of record JAULKR010160570.1, read on the forward strand.
CAAAACGGAATTCAAGATCGAGCTGGAACGGGTGGACGATCCCGGTGCGGCTATCACCAACAAGCTGCTCGATCGCGCGTTGGATTTCATCGAACAGAAAACCGGACACCGCCTGTCGATTTATTCGCTGCCCAATCTACCATTCCGCCTTCCGGGGATATAACCCGCGATGACCGATATCGTCGTCACTGCGCCGCGCGCATCCCGCGTTGCCCGTCCCGATTGGAAAATCACGTTGGACGGTGCGGATCTATCGAGCGTGCTGGCGCCTATCCTGATCTCGCTGTCGTTGGCAGAGAAGCGGGAGGCGGGCGCAGACCAGCTGACACTGGCGATTGATGACACCGGCCACACCGGCAGCAAGATCGAATTGCCGCCGCACGGCGCAGTCATCGCAGTGCAGCTGGGCTGGAAGATCGCCCCGCCGGGTGCGGAGGCTGGCCTGATCGATAAGGGCAGCTTTATCGTGGACGAGGTCAGCCATGGCGGCGCGCCCGATACCATCACCTTGCGGGCACGCAGTGCAGACTTCACCAGCGAATGGCGCAAGCGGCGCGATGCCAAATGGGAAGACACAACAGTGGGCGCGGTGCTGCAGGAATTATGCGGCCGGCACAGCCTGACACCAAAGATCGATGGCGCGCTCGCCGCCAAACCGCGCAAGCTGATCACCCAGAGCCGAGAGAGCGACATGGCCCTGATGCGCCGCCTGGGCGAAGAATATCACGCCGTCGCCACTATCAAGGACGGCAATCTGATCTTCGTGCCGCTGGCAGGCGGGAAAAATGCCGAAGGCAGCGCCCTGCCCACCATCACCGTAAAGCGGGAGGATGGCGACGGCCATGATTACCGCATTGCCAGCAGGGAAGATTACAGCGGCGTCACTGCCAAATGGCAGGACCGGAAAGCCGCCAAGCAGAAACGCAGCCGGGTCAAGGGTGCGGAGACGGTCAAGAAAAGCAGCCACGCCACCGTTACGGCGGGCAGCGATGACAATGCCAAGGTGCTATCCAAGATCTATCCCAGCGAGGCCGAGGCGCAGCGCGCCGCCGATAGCGAATGGGCCAAAATACGCCGCGCCCCGCGCAGCCTGTCACTCAATCTGGCCTATGGCCGCGTGGAGATCGAGGCCGAACAACCGCTGGTGGTGGAGGGTTTCCGCGAGGAGATCGACGCCGAAAGCTGGATTGTGGCCGAATGCACGCACACGCTGGGCGGCGGCGGGCTGGTCACATCGCTCAGCTGTGAAGTGCCGATTGAGGGCGGTGAATTTGCTGGGGATGATGAGGGTAGCGAAGATATCGGCTAGAAAGTGAAAGCGACTCTCAATGCTGCAGCGATCGGTAAATAATTTCCATATAAACAAGCGAAGAAAGCAAAGATGGCAAAAGCGTTGACCGTGGCAACATCGTGCAGGTTAAACATGCGTACATCTGCGCCGTGAAGCTTAATGTGAAACTCTGTAAATTGTTCAGCTCGCTGGTCGAAAGACGTCTGAATATCGGATAGATTTTTGAAAGCTACCTTTATGGTGTTTTCTTGAGCACGAAGTTTTTCGATGCTACCGTCGACTTTAGAAGGAATTAACACGATGCCTTCGTTAATTCTTGCTAGCTCATTTTGTACAGCCTGTGTCACAATCTGCAAGCGCATACCCTCTGGCATGCCTGCCAGTTGCGAACTGTTATTTACACCTGAAATAAATTTCAAATCGTCATGAACTTTGCACAAGTTAAGCTGCGCTACCGTCAAAACCTTGTGTGCTTCAACAAGTTGGCTGGGATTAGCAAGATTGTTGATCTCAACCAATTCGAGCAAAGAGGCGTGCTCGACAAAGGTGCGTTCAAACACCCTGATATGCTCTGTAAGACGAACGATTTCTTCTCTCATCTCATCTTGAAGCAAACGCATATCGTTTGCTGGTCGCAACCTAAAAGCTTGCGCGTTCCTCCGTCGAGTGAACTTGGTTTCATACCGGAAACGTATAGATAAGTAACAAAGATATAGGGCAGTAAGGAGCGCGAACCATCCTTTGTCGATACCTGCTTTGCTGCCAAATATAGGTAATGACATTATTACTGGCGGACCGGGATCCGAGAATGTCCTTGAAGCGATCTGAAGTTGGGCTTTTGTTATACTGGTTTTTGGTGCCGCATCTTCCGGCATCGGAACTACTGTTGATATTCCCAACAATAAAGCGCCTACCGCAGCCCATAAAAAATTACGTTTTGCTTTGCGGAAGCTTTCGTTAATTTCGATTGCAATGGGTTCAGTCGGGTCCTGCTCCATGCCCAAAATTCGTCTGAACCAAGTCATAGCTTTAATCACCATCTGCCATGAATGATGATCAAAACAGCGCTTCGAGTGTCGCAGCACACAGATACAGCGTACACCCGCCCAATATCGCAGCGATGATCCAGAATTCTATTAGAATGGGGCGAGGATTTTTTGGCATTCAGTAAACCTCTAACAATTGCGGGAGCGCAACATTCATTTCGCGCCCCCGTCAATTTTCATTGCGAGATACTGCAATCGTCCAGCATCGCACCGCCCATGGCTTCACCTGCTCCGCCGCACAGGAATGTCATCTCGGCACCCTTCTCGATTGCTGCGGCGTCTTCCTGCGAAAGGCCGCTGATAGAAACATCGGTCAGTTTTCCGTCACTGTTGACGCCCATGTCGTAGGTGTCGTTCGCGCCCTTGAGCTTGATGACCGGATTATCCATGAAATCCAGATCGATATCTTTGACAATACCGGTGATCAACAAGGACTTCCCATCATAAGCCATCTTTGCCCGGGCTTCATTTTCTTGGAAAGCATTTGAAATTTCGCCTGCAGTCACCGCTTCCGCGCTGGCTGCCATCTCTGCAGTATTCTCCGGCGACGTGGATACTGTTTCGTCACCTCCACCGACTAATGCGCCGATCACACCCAATCCGACAATGACACCGACAGCAATCAGGCACCCTTTGCCCACGCCCATTTTTTTCTTCGGAAGTTCTTCAGTCATTTCATTTTCCCTGTTAAAACGCCGTGTCCCCCCAGCGTGGTTTAATCGAACAGTTGCCCGATCAATGTTTGGTGTCGTGTTAATTCATCGCGCGGAGACCAGTGGCCTTCCAACTGTCTCCAGTCGCATCTGGAATTACGGTAATGGCGTATTTCTGCCTTAGCATCGCGCCGAAACTGTTCTGCGCATCTACCGAATGCACTATCAGAAAAGCGCATTGGCCTTCCTCGGTGAAGGTTGGTGATACCCGAACTTCAGGATCGGTAATTGATGCAAACTCGGCAGTAGAGGGCGACTTCAAACTATCGCGAATGAAACCTTCAGCCATCACAAATGCCATCACGTCATCTTCGCAAGGTGGGGTCGGCTCGATATTGCAAGAGGCAAGCATTGGCAGTGCGAGGGAAACCAATAACAGCCTGATCATATCTTACTCACCTTCGCCACGATCCGCCCGATCACGACCATCTCGTCATCGCTGGCAGTAATATCTGGGACACTGGGGTTATCACTTAGGATCGCCACAGAGCCACCCGGCAGCGGTCGCAGGCGCTTGATCATACCGACATCACCGTAAGCAATGGCCCATATCCGGTCGCCCATTGCGATGGTCTTTTGGCTAGTGTCGATCAGTAGCGTATCGGAATCGCCAATGGTCGGGAACATACTGTCGCCCGCGCCTTGGGCAAAAAATATCTCGTCAGGTTTGGCGTGCGTATAGCGGCGCAACCAGTCACGCGGGAAGTAGCGCGTTTCCTCCGTTACCGGCACGTCGAGGAAAGTGCCGCCCATTCCATAGGACAGATCGATTTCCTGCACCGGGACAAGATTGTTATCCGATAGAGCGTCTTTTTTAGAACGGTAAGACTGTCGTGCCTCTTGAACGCTTGCATCTGGATCGTCGGTTTCACCCGTTAAGTATTCAACTGTGGTGTGCAGTACTCGCGCAATTTTGTGCAAGTGAGCCGACGATAGCGCATCACCGCTAGTCAATTTCGAAATTGCTTGCGGCGACAATCCAACCTCGCTTGCCAAGCTACTCTGGGTCATTCCCAATGCAGCAATGCGAACTT
>JAULKR010160681.1:0-26528 GCA_032356305.1 Prasiola linearis
CGTTTTTGTGTTCATCGGGTACGATTTCAACTCAGGTTTTCTTGGGACGACGGGAGCGGCAGCCCAGGTTAACGGAGAAGCGATCAGTATCAAAGAATACAGCGACCTTTTGGACCGGTTGGAAAACCAGGGCAACCGGGGAACAGACTCCGAGAGTCAAAAGAAGAATAGAAAAGACGCCATTGAAATCTTGATTAATCAAGAGCTGGTTTTGCAGAAGTCGAAAGAGCTCAATATCTTTGTCAGCGATCGAGAAGTCGCCGAAGAGTTAATGGACATCAAAGGCTTCCAGGAAGACGGCAAGTTTTCCCGCGTGATCTACAAAAGATACCTGATGCAGATCCGACAATCTGAGCAGGACTTTGAAACCATGGTCTGCAAAACTCTCCTTCAAAGAAAAATGATGAGCCTGATCGGTTCGATCTCAACAGAAATTCCATTGCTGGAGGAATCGGACCTGAATTTAGACAAAGCTAAAATCAATATCAGCTACCTAGCCTTTAATAAATTCAATAGTAAAACGGTTTCGGTCCCCAGTGAAGACGATGTGAAAGCGTTCATCGCTGAAAACGACAAAAAGGTAAAAGGCTTTTACGACGAGCACAAAGAGGACTATCTGCAAAAAGAGCAGGTCAAAGCGAAACATATTCTCATCAAATCCGACGGGAAAGACAAAGATGCCGATAAAAAAGCCCTCGAAAAAATTCAAGCTCTAAAGAAAGAAGTGATCCCGGCAAATTTCGCGGAAATGGCAAAAAAGCATTCGGAAGGCCCCTCCAACGTGAAGGGCGGAGATTTGGGATTTTTCGAACGTGGACGCATGGTTCCTGAGTTCGACAAAGCTGTATTCGCCATGGAGATGGGAACCATCAGTGAGCCTGTTAAAACTAGCTTTGGCTATCACCTCATCTTGGCCGAGGAAAAGAAAGCGGAAGAGCAGCAAAAGCTTGAAGACGTCCAGGAAACGATCGCGCGAACCATGATCCAAGATGAGCGTTTTTCGGAGTTGGCGAAAGCTATGGAAACAGCCTTGAAAGCCAAGGACATGGACAAAATCACAGAGCTTTCCGAAGCGAACGATCTGAAATGGAAAGATACTGGCCTGTTTAGTATCAATGAAGAGTACGTTCCTGGGGTCGGTAAGATTCAACCGTTTATGGATGCTGCCATGAACCTGACTTACAAAGCGCCAATGTCGACCAATCTTCTTCGTTATATGAACAACCGCTATATTCTGAAGCTCAAAGAAGCGAAGATCGACGAGAATGCCAAGCCGAAAGCCAATCCCCAAATGGACTTTTTGAAACAGTTCATGGATCAGCAGCGCTCCAGCCTTGTCATGCAGAGCTGGATTGATTCCCTGAAAAAGGAATCCGACATCCAAATCAATCCGACGATTTTAAACTGACCCTTGGGTAGCAAAGCTCCGTCATCCCGATATGGTGACATGCTCATCCACGTCATCCTTCGCTTTGCTCAGGATGACTGAGCTTTTAGCTCAGCTCATTGTCTAAGGACCAAGCGATTTTCTCCAGAGCTTCCACCTCTTCTGCCCAGTAGATATAGTTTTTGAAATCCGGAAAAATCTTCGGAAACGAAGGGTCTCCCCAACGTTTGGCAATCCAGCTGCCATAGTGAATCACTCGGAGACCTCTTAAGGCAGGGATCCAATCTAGAGTCCTGCGGTCAAAGGTTCTTAATTGGCAGTACCCTTCAAGAATATTGTCTATTTCTGATCCAGACTCCTTCAGACTGCCAGAGAGCAACATCCAAAAATCTTGGACTGGTGGACCATTGATAAAATCGTCGAAATCTACGAAGAAGATTTCTTTTTTTCCCCCTTTGGGATCGGTCTGCAAAATATTACCGCGGTGGCAGTCTCCGTGAATTCGTAGGTAGGCTGCCGAATCGAGTTCGTCCTCTAGGTAATCCAAGATCTTCTCCGCAGCTGGGAAGTAACGATCGATCACTTCCGGCGAAACCCAAGACTCTAAAATATCAAGAGCCTTCCAACCAAAATGTTCCACACTGAGGTCGGGGCGGTGGTGCGCCGGTTCCTCTTCGCCAATATTGTGAAGGCGGGCCAGCTGGAGACCCACAGTTCTGAGGTCCTCGCTGGTAAACTCCTGGGGCATGCGCCCGACGGCCTTCGGGAAAAAGCTGAAGTGCATACCCTGATTAGTGATGATGGTGGAGCCATTATTGAGTCGTATTGGCGCTACTGCAGGAATGCCTTGGGATTTCAGTTCCCACAGAAAATTATGCTCTTCAATAATCGCCTCATGACTCCAGCGTTGAGGGCGATAGATTTTGACGATGATGTGGTTCGGTGACGTTCCCTCCAAGAAGAGATCGAAAACACGGTTCTCGTAAGAATTCAGCTGAAAATATTCGCCGGTCGGAACATAGCCACAGCTCTCTGCAACATCAAAGATTTGGTGAACCTGCAGGTCATAAAAGCTTTTTGTTTCAGATTGAGTCATTCGGGCAATATAGATTTTTTTCGTCTTGAGCGCTAATTAAAAAATAAGCGCTCTCCGTGCTCTAGAGAGTCTGTTGTTCCAGCTTGAGACGTTTTTTTTTAGAGATTGTCTAACTTTTTTTGGACTAAGGTCTTAACTTTTTGAAGATTCGGCCGATATATTATTGTGACTGTATTGAGACCTATTTCCTTGTTTGTAGCGATTTGTGTTGGGCTCCCGTTTAGTGGCTTTGCCGCTGACTATGTACCTGGCGAAATTATAGTTAAAATGAAATCGTCGGCGTCGACGAGCTCAAAGCACCAGTTTATCGGTAAGGCGGCTCTCGATCATAAAATGTCGCTAAAGCGGAGCTGGAGTCGGTTCAACCTTCATCAGTTTAGCTTGAAGGCCGGGCAGTCTGTAGATGCAGCAGTGGACGCCATGCGTGCCGACCCAGATGTCGAGTATGCTGAGCCAAACTATCTTTTTACCAAACAAAGTGCCGGCATCGAAGGTGAAGCGTTTTCGGCCTCAGATCCTCAAGGAGAAGCCGTCGATAAATTCGGCGCTGAAGGTTTCGGACAAACTTTTTCCGATAGTATGCATGTGGCAGAAACTTGGGAGAAGCTTAGCGATAACGGTAATGTTCCCATCGTCGCGGTTATTGATTCTGGTGTTGATTACAACCACTATGTTTTCGTCGATAGTAATGCCATTTGGGAGAACGAAGATGAAATCCCTAACAACGGAATTGACGATGACGGCAACGGATATATAGACGATGTTCGTGGCTGGAATTTCGCCTATGGGAATAACGACCCTATGGATGACGATAACCATGGAACTCACGTGGCAGGGATTGTTCTCGGCATGACCCAAAATATTTTGGCAAACAACTTAGAGCCAGCTCTGCTAAAGATTATGCCGCTAAAGTTTCTTGATGACTCTGGATCGGGTTCAACTTCCGATGCTATCGAAGCTATCAACTACGCTCTTAACAATGGTGCGACGATTCTCAATAACTCTTGGGGCGGCTCGAGCTATAGCCAGGCTCTCGAGGATGCCATTGTCTCAACTTACAACTCGAAGGCCGCATTTATTGCTGCCGCCGGAAATGCAACTAACAACAACGATGCTTCTCCGACGTATCCAGCGAGTTACTCCGTACCCAATGTCATTTCGATCGCAGCGACTCGCTCCGATGATGATTTGGCTTATTTTTCCAACTACGGAGCTTCGTCTGTTCATGTGGGAAGTCCCGGGGCGAGTATTATTAGTACACTTCCTAACGATTCCTTTGGCTACTCTTCAGGAACGAGTATGGCCGCACCTTTTGTATCAGGATTGACGGCCTTGATGGCCATAGAGAATCCTGAGATCAATGGTTTCCAGGCTCGCGAGATTATCTTTAACCAAGCAGACTCTATCTCTTTTCTTGATGGAAAAGTCGCAAGCGCCGGACGCATTGATGCTCTTTCGACTGTGACCTATGTTCAGGCGAATCCCATTGGAGCGGATCAACCGGCTTATTCCGAGAATAGCTCACGCTCTCTCGCTAGTGAGGCTAGCGAAGCCGCCGGCGGTTGTGGCTTAGTGAAAAGCGTCTGGAGCAAAACTACGGGGGGACGTGGAACTGGTTCCCTTGGTGGCTCATCTTTGATGCTCGGTCTGCTTTTTGCGCCACTGCTTATAATTTTAGGTCTAAAGATCAGACGACAGGCAAACAGCCCTGAGGCTCGCAGAGCCCACAAACGTTACAATGTGAACTCTGAAGTGAAGATTAGCGTCGGTGATCGACAGTTTGTCGCTAGTATGAGCTCGATCTCGCTAGGTGGTGCTCGGGTGGACACGGATGCGATGCTTGAGAGTGGTGGAATCGTTACCATGTCTATAGCAAGTCCTGATGGTGAGTCCCAGATCGAGGTGCAAGGTAAAGTGGTCTGGAGTGAAGAGAAAAAGGCTTACGGAGTTGCATTCTGCGATGCCAAAAGCTCAACTCTTGATACTCTCAGCCAAATCACCCAAAAGCTGGTCAAGGCCTCCTAAGGAGCCTTGATCGGACATTCTAAAAGTTGCTATTGCAGGGCTGAGTCCCTGCAATTTTCTTTTGCATTTCCCTTTCTCCATGATATTTTCGAGCCAGTTTTATAGGAGGCTCCATGGCCCGTTTTTCTTCTCTTGCTTTCATAGCATCTCTTCTAGGACTCGCAGCTCAAGCGAGTTTTGCCGCAGATAAATGCAGCTATGCTATTGATACAAAAAATTCTGTCATCGAGGCCACCGGCTATAAGTTCACTGAAAAAAAAGCGGTGGTTGCGAAAATTTTAGGGGTGACTTTCGGCGACACCAAAACTGTTCCCAAGGCGGATTCTGTGCAGGCTCTTTTCGAAGGGCTTGTAGTGAATGTGGATTTGATGACTCTCGATAGCGGCAACGGCATGCGGGACAACAACTTGAGAGAGCATCTGTTGTCCTACCTCAAAGGGGAAGCTGTGGCGAAGGTCTCGGTGAAGACCTATAAGAATCAAAAAATGAAGACTGTGATGAACCTCAACGGTGTTGAGAAAGACGTGACCTTTAAAATCGAGGAAAAAACAGATTCTAAAGGATCTGCTGTCACGGCGACCTCATCCATTGAGGGGACGGAGTTTCTGATGGGCAAAGGTTTGGCGGCTCTTGCTAAGCGTTGCAAGTCTCTTCATACAGGCTCCGATGGGAAGGCTAAGACTTGGTCTGATTTTGGCCTCAAGGTCTCGGTGAAGATTCTCAAAACCTGCTCCGCATCTTGAGGATTATGACGATCCTGAGTTTTCGATTATTGAAGAGGGTTCGAAATGCTCTTTAACAGCTATGAGTTTCTGCTGGTTTTCTTTCCTGCAGTCTTCGTGACTTTTTGGTTCTTATTAAAAAGTCCGAAGGCTCGACTGATTGCGATTAATATCTCAAGCTTTGTTTTTTATGGTTTTTGGAATTACAAATTTTTACCTCTATTACTGTTTTCAACCTTCTTAGATTTTTTTCTCGCTCAAAAAATGGAAGATGCCGAACCCAAAGCTCGAAAAGCCATCCTCTTATGTTCGGTGATATCAAATCTGTCATTGCTGTGTTTCTTTAAATATTTTTATTTTCTCACCGGTTCCGCCCAGAGTCTTTTTACTCTCTTTGGTATGGACTTGATGATACCTGGTTGGGAGATTGTTCTCCCCGTGGGGATTTCGTTTTATACTTTTCAATCGATGAGTTACACCATCGATGTTTATCGTTCCCAAGCAAAGGCCTACAAAAACTACTTTCTTTTTTCAGCATACGTGTGCTTCTTTCCCCAGCTTATCGCCGGTCCCATTATTCGTCATGACGAGCTGGTCGCTCAGATCCAGACCGCTGTTCGCAGTCGCTTGAAAATGGCCCAGGTCAGTCTTGGAATTCATTTTTTTGTCTGCGGGCTTGCTAAAAAAGTCCTCTTAGCCGACCGTATAGCTGCAGCTATTGATCCCGCGCTGATGCAGCTGTCACAGTTGAATAGCATGGAAGCCAGTCTTTGCGCTCTTGGTTATACTTTCCAACTCTATTTTGATTTTTCGGGCTACACCGATATGGCTATTGGCTTGGGTTACTTTTTTGGACTAAAATTCCCGCAGAACTTTAATTCGCCTTATAAGTCGGTAAGTATTACTGACTTCTGGCGCCGCTGGCATATGACTCTCAGTCGTTGGCTTCGGGACTACCTCTATATTTCTCTCGGCGGAAACCGCAAGGGGGCCCTTAAAACCTACCGCAACCTCTTCCTGACGATGCTCTTGGGTGGCCTGTGGCACGGAGCCGGCTGGACCTATGTCGTCTGGGGAGGCTTTCATGGTCTTTGTTTGGCGCTCGAGAAAAAATGGGGAGGAGGGTTTTTGAGGCGGGGTCCTCGCGGTCTTCAAATCCTCTCCACGTTCCTTTTGGTGGTGGCCGGCTGGATCTTTTTTCGCTCCCCAGATATGAGCTTTGCTCAGGAGTGGTTTGCAAAGATTTTTGATTTTCAGAGTCCTTGGAACATGGAGCATTTTACCCCAAAGACCAAGGATCGTTTTTTTGCGGTCATAGTGATTGGTGCCCTGATACTTTTCAGAAAGAATACCAACCAGTTAGCCGAGTCGTTTCAGTTCTCGAAAGCTCGTGGAGTGTTTTACGGATTGCTCTTTATCGTGAGTTTACTTTATCTCGGTGCGGAATCGCCGTTTCTATACTTTCAATTTTAGGTGATAAAAAAAATGGATCCAGCCAAGTCGTTTGTGAAAATTTTCGTAGGTACCCTAGTGGCCGGTCTACTTCTAGTGATCACCTTCGGTTTGGTGGCGAATCCCCATGGCTATTGGGATTTGCCGATTTCTATGCCTTGCAAAACCGTTTTGAATCCGAATCTCGAAAAATACAAATTGCTCAAAGATTTTGAAGGTATGGAAACCCTTATCTTGGGCTCCTCAACAAGTGAACTTTTTCTACCCAAAGATGTGGAGGTCATCAGCGGCCAAAAGACCTTCCATGGGTCGGTGGCCGGCTCTCAGACTTTGAGCCGGTTGGTACTCCTCAAACATGCTATCGCATCACAGCCGAAGTTAAAGAGGGTTATCTATGTCGCCGATTTTTTTGAATGGAATGACAACATACCTACGCTATACGATCCCCAGGTTCTGAATCCTCCAGTCTTGAGACGACTTGTGCCGGACTCTCTTTTAATACTCAAAGATTTTAATTTTAAAAACTGGGTTTCCACCATCTTTTCCTTCCAGGTTGTCGAGAAGAGTTTTAAGCAGATGCGCCAGTGTTTAGGAACTCCGCCCGAGCCGTTTTATGATGGGACAGGAAACACACCTTCCACAAGAGATGTCAGGTCGGGTTTGAAAAACCTAGAGGTTGCGCCTGAGAGTGATGACGTTCGGATAGACCCCAGGCTCGCAGATAAAATTTTGGAAAGTCAGGTTGAGTATCGTCGTGGCGCTTTCAAAGACTTTGAGTTTTCGCCGAGAGTCGCTTTGATGTACCAAGAGATCCTACAGCTCGCCAAAAAAAATAAGATTGAATTGGATATCGTCCTCTCTCCATACCACCCTCAATTTTTAAAAGCCTTCGCGACCGATCCGGTCTTTCAAAAAAGAGACTTTGATAGTCTTTATTTGCGCTGGCGCAATCAGCTGAAAGAAATGTCTCTTGGTGGCGCCAAGGTTTGGGACTTTACCAACAGCCAAGACTATTTTCCAAAGTCTATGGCTTACTGGCGCGACGGAGTCCACTATAATCAGAATGGGACAGCAAAGTTGCTAAAGGTCATGTTCAGAAAGTAGACAAATCGGCTAAGGAGGCCGAAAGAGTTCATTCATCTTCCTCATCGGGATGAACCGCTCATCCTTGTCATTCTGAGCGAACGCGAAGAACCTCAACAAACTCTAGGGAGGACTGTCGGAAGAGATCAGAACCGACTACTGTGCCAGCTCGTTCTTCAGAAGTGTCCGGGCAATCCTCTCATGAGCGCCAATGCCAGGATGAAAGCAGTCGTTTGCAAGGTCTCCTGGCTGAAAGATAATTGTTTTTGTAGACCCCGCTATTTCCATTTTTATATTCGTAGCGAGCTGGTTAAACTTCGTAGCGGCCTCTTTCAAGGTTTCGATCTGCACGGCTTGAATCTTCAAGAGCTTTGCAAGTCTCGCCTCTGGGTCTTTCACAGGCTTGAGGATAGCTCTACACTCTCCATCAAGAATGCCTGCCATTCTCTGAGCCAGCTTTCCAGGCCTTCCAGGAACACCTTTACGCAAGTCACCGCAAGAAATAGGGCCGCCGGTAAAAGGGATCTCCTGGGTCAAAAGATGCTCGTTCGTGAGGAGCTGAGCCACGTCGAGTGGCGCTAAAAATAGGATACGGGTTCCCGAATCCTCCGTGGCCATCTTTTGAACTTTAGCCAACTCTGCGGAAATGTAGCCCCTGTATTTATTTCGGAAGGCCTCCAGGGAGAGATCGAAGTTCGACGGAGAGCAGTAGTCGTTGGCCGCGTAGGAGACGAGGATAAGAGGTGGAAGGGTCGGGGAGACCTCCGCAAAGCGCGCCAATTGTTGAGCCAAGGTGCGAATACGTTTGCCGTCTTGTCCTGCCAAAACGATTTTTTCAGCGGGGATACCAAGGCCGCGTCCTACCATGTATCCAAAGCTATACTCTGGAGTGTCGACTTTCATTGAAGCTTTGGCTTCAAGATTTAGGCTTGTGGGAGTTTTTCGGGTTCTAAACTCCTCCATGGAATAGAGAATTCGAGTCATGCGTGGAATCTGCGACTCTCGAATGTCGAAGTCTCCGGGGTTGTGGTAATGGGCCAGCTCAGGAGTGAGAGAGGTTCTGCGACTTTCCAATCCGAATTTTAAAATTTTTCCTAGAAAGCTACTGTACTTTGGCGCATAGCTTGGGTGGGTCAGTGCGCCCGTCGTCGTGCTATCGCCAACGATTCCGATCCAAGAAGGACTAGAGTCTTCAGCAGACCAGGCGTGTCCACCCCACGTTAAGACTAGGCCTATATATAGAAGTATTTTCCTCATAATCATCTCCCCTGTCCCAACCTAGGTGAATTCCCAATAAATGAAAAGCCTGCTTTTGAGTGGGGAGGGCTATCGTGTAATCCTTTCAGGAGCTCATCAGCGAATATTTTGAAAATCTGCCATAAACCTCGACACAAACGGTGGCTTGGGTGCGTAGTCTATATTGAGGCGGCTTCTCCAGATTTCCTGCTTGGTGTCTCAAATTAAGATGATCAACTTAAGAACTAGGGAAAGAGGATTCATGCCGAAGACAACCAAGATCAAAAATTTAATTCTTATAGTGATACTACTAGGAGCGGCGCCGGTATGGGGAAAGTCGTCGGTACTGGAAAGTGGCTCCGAACAAAAGAGCCTGATCGAGCTCTATAGCTCTGAAGGTTGTAGCAGCTGTCCCCCAGCTGAAAAGTGGCTCGTTGGTTTGCGACAGGAAAAAGGTTTATGGAAAGACTTTGTTCCCATAGAGTTTCACGTGGATTACTGGAATCGTCTGGGCTGGATAGATCCGTTTTCGAACAAAGCATTCACCAAGCGTCAGCGTCGCTATGCTGCTGAGTGGAAAAGCTCCAGAGTCTATACCCCTGGATTCGTGCGGAACGGAAAGGAGTGGCGCCGACAGAATCCGATTGCCCCAGGCCTGGCGAAAAACGTAGGAAACCTTAAAATCAATAGCTCCGATCAAAAGACTTTCAAGGTTCAGTTTCAGCCAGCAAGTCAAAGTCAGGACGATTTGATCATCGTGGGGACTCTTTTAGGAAACGGTCTGAGCACAAATGTTCCCCGAGGAGAAAACGCCGGTGAGGTTCTGCGCCACGAATTCGTAGTTCTCGGTATGACCAGAAAAGCTCTTCAAAAGGAAAAAGATGGAAGTTATGTCGCCGAAGTGCAACTGCCAAGGTCTTACAAGGCCAAGCCCAAATCGCTAAGCGCCGCCTTTTGGGTACGGTCTAAGAACTCCCAAGCTCCGATCCAAGTGGTTGGGGGAGACCTGTAAGACCTCTGGGGTCTTCGACCTTCAGTGTGCGCGCACTGAGCATACCTTCTGAAAAGAATTAAGGTAGTTTGTGAGCTCAACCCTAAGTGGAATCGGAGTTCTCAGTGCAGCAGACTATTGTTCAAAAAGGATGTCTTTTGGCGGGGCTGACCAACCTCAGCGTTCTTGTATTTTCTCGAGGCTTTACGAACGCTGCTATTTCTCAGGGTGATCCTACGGTGATGTCCAACTTCGGTCTCTTGATGATTATTCTTTGGGGCTTTGCCTATATCGCTGTGTCGAAATCGCTACTGGAACTGAAATGGCTGGCGGGAGTCTTTGCTCTCGAAAAGCTGGTTTATGTTCTGGCTTGGGTTTTTTGGCATAAGAACAACAGTCTCAGTGCTGTATTTTCTGAAGATTTCATGGCTGGCATCTTTTTCGGTGCCTATGGACTCTTGGATTTTGGGTTCTTACTTTTCTTTAGCCTCGTGTTTCTGAGAGCGTCGTCAAGCCTTGCTGTTCCAGCAAAGTAGAGAGTATATTTTGAGAAAAGGGGCGGCCATGAAAATCTGCAAGTTAAGTTGTATCATAATATTTTTTTTGAACTGGAACGCTTCGGCAAATAGTGGCTTTGGTATCGCTATCGAAGGCGGGGGCGTTTGGCAGAATCGCAATGATGTTCAGATTACGCCGGATGAGGGAACGCGGTTCTCTATCAACGAGTTTGGAGAAGGTCCCTATTTCCACTACCGCATGGAAGGCTTCTATCGTTTTAACAAGCATCACGCAGTCCGGGCTCTCTATGCGCCTTTCCAAGTGGAAGTGACCGGTCGGGCCTCAAGGGAAGTGAATTTCAACGGAACGCGCTTTCCGAGCAGTGCGGACCTTAGCGTCTTCTATAAGTTTAATTCCTACAGACTTTCTTATATTTACGGATTTTGGGGTTTCGGTGATGATCAGCTCAACATCGGTATCACTGGGAAAATCAGAGACGCGGAGATTCAATTTCGCCAAAATGGTATCGCCAGTTCCTACGACAATATCGGGTTGGTTCCCCTCATCTATTTTGAGTACCAGAAGTCTATGGGGCAGATGTGGAGCTTAAATTTTCAGATGGATGCTTCCGCAGCCCCTCAGGGACGCGCCATCGATGCGGCTCTTAAGGTTCGTCGTAAAATTGCAGATCAAGGGCGCCTCGGATTTGGTGTTCGGACTCTTGAGGGGGGAGCCGACAATGATAAAGTCTTTTCCTTCTCTTGGTTCAATTACGTCGTGATCGATGGAGTATGGAGCTTCTAGCCTCCTCGGGGTGCTTAGCTCCGAGAAATGACATGAATTCTCTTCAAGCTCTATAAATTTTCGGTAGGCGAAGATTACAAAATAAGCTCGAAACTAAAGTTTCCAGCAAAATTCGAATACCACTGTGTAGAACGGAATGTGCCTTCGTTTCTCGCGTCCATACTGATATTTTTTCTTCTCAATCCTCAGAGTCTTGCAGCAGCTTATGACGGGCCTGATGGAAAACCACTAAGCTTTCAGCAGTTGGAGGCATTGATCAAAGACTCCAAGGTGGAGTCCGCAACCCAAGCGGTTGTACTGTTGAAGAAGCAGTTTCCGCAACTTTTTCAAAACTATATTCTCATGTATCGGTCTCGGTCCATCCAACCTTCCTCGTTCACCTACCCAAGGGTGTTGCTGGTCGGTAAGGACGCCAAGATCATTATTGCCTTTAGTGGTGATCCGGGTCACCCCAGCTTCAATGTCCTAGAGGTTATGGAGTTTAAAGAAAGCCAGCAGAGTTTTGAATTTCGTGAAATCAAATTTTACCCCGCCCGTACACCCTACATCTCCCAGGCGAACCCCAGTAAGTGTCTTGGCTGCCATCAGGGACAAAATCGGAGAGATACAGATCCTCGCCCCAACTGGGAGCCTTATTCGTTATGGCCGGGAGCTTTCGGGAGTGGTGGGTCTTTTGTGTCCAGTCGCTTTGAGTATGACGACCGCATTCGCGATGAGGATCATCAGTTTGTTCAAGATCGTACGGTTGAAAAAGACAAATATGCTTATTTTGTGAAATACCTCAAGCCCTTTGATTCACGGTATCGGTTGCTGGGAAAGATCGATTTCAAATTCACGGTCGCTTTCACAGACAACCTCCTAAAATTGAACTACCGCCGGGTTGTACGCCTCGCGCAAGCGACACCTCTTTATAAACACTACAAATATGCTTTTGTTGCCAGTGCCAAGTGTCAGCACCTTCCTTGGCCTGCGGATTTTGAACAGTGGCACAATGACAATAACTTGAGACCCGAATTTATTCGAGGATCAAAACACTCCTCCTCCCCCAGTCGGCCGGCGACTTTAGACTACGGTATTATTTCTGATTTTGTGGGAGGCCCACCTCTAACTCTACCGCCCCCGAAGCCTCCTAAATATAGAAAGCGACAGCTTTCGGAGTCTATCAACCTTCTGTTTGATCCGCTTGGAGTTGATACTTCGGACTGGTCCACAGATTTCAGGACTGAAGGCGGGCGTTTTGCTTTTCGCGAAAGATTTGGGCTACCAAGTAATCCCACTGCAGCCATGGGATCTGTTTTTGAAGTTATGGAGCCTGAGCTTTCTAAGCTGAAGTGCAAAGAGCTAGAAGCGAAGAGCTTGAAAGCTCTTAAACTCTTCAAAGAGGAAGGAGGTCTTTCGGTGGCCTCTAGAGAAGCGATGGAGCAGCTCTCCCAAAACAGGGAGATTCCTGCAACTCACGTCTGCGCGCGCTGCCACAATGACCCAGAAGAGCAGTGGATTCCTCAGATCCCTTTTGAGGACCCGGAGTCTTTGGTGAGGCATATAAAATCAGCAACCTATCCCCGCGGCTCCCTGCTTCAGGAAGTCACCTACAGGATCGGGTCTCATGCTGTCGAAAACGATCAAATGCCGCCCCGAAATACATTGAGCGTGAAACAGCGGCAAGATCTTCTCGATTACCTGAAGGAGATCACTCGGTCGACCGCTGAGAGTCGATAAACCTTTGGAGCTTCTTAGAAAGTATCGAAGGAATAAATATTCTTCCTGCGGGGCTTTCGGGCCCAATTGCCTTCACTAGCCAGCGGTCCCATGGCGATAAGCACGGTGACAACGAAATTGTCAGGAACTTTTAAGATCTCAGCGACTTTGTCAGGGTCAAAGCCGATCATCGGCCCGGACCCTAACCCCATCTCTTGGCCAGCGAGCATCAGTGACATTGCCAAGTAGGACGCACTTCTTAAAGCCTCGTCCCTGGAAATCTCGGGCTTGTCCTTGTAGAAGTTGGTCGCACTTTCTTCAAACCATTCTCTCGTTCCATCATCCACGACTCCGGCGGAGTTTGCGAGCTCCATGGACTCGGAAAGTTTTTCAGTCACATTCGTGTTGCCAAGGACTGCGAATAAAACTGCGGACTCACTGACCTTAGGCTGATCCCATGCCGCCGCACGAACTTGTTCTCGAACCTTGGGATCTGTTACAGCAATAACATGCCAGTTTTGCGAGTTAAAGCTGGTCGGAGCTTGAGAAGCCAATTCGATGAGCTCTATGATTTGTTCGCGACTCAGTTTTGCATCTTTGTCGTATGCGTTCGCGGAGATACGTGAGTTAAGGGAGTCTTTGACGTTCATTTTAGCGCTCCTGGCTGAAAGTTAACTTTTTCTTGAACACAAACCTACCGAAAATCCAATCGACGGTCCAGTAATAAAGAATCCGTCACTTGCGAAGAAACCATCTGAGTTGATGTTCTTTGACTGACTCGTTTTAATAGTTCACCCGATTGGATTTGCAGAGTAAAAAAAGCGGTTGAAGAGCCCAAAAGCGTCGTTTTTAAGACAGCTGTCTGACAATTTTTGTCACTACCGGTTCTCAGCACCCTCTATTTTTGAGTTCAGTATGGTTCAGATATTGCTCCATACTGAGACATAGGAGGACGAAACATGTCACACAAAAAGATTTTATTTATAGTACTAGCGAGCCTATCACTCGTTGCAAGCCCTGGCTTCGCATCGGACCTAGAAGATGAACTTCTAGAGACAGAGGCTCTTTTAAATGATTCAGAAGCTTCCAAGGAATACTCTGAAGAAACCGCTGCTATTATGGCCAAAGAGGCGCAAGCGTCTAAAGCCAAGATCGCAGAAGCTAAACGTCAACAGCAGAGCGCAAGTCGTGCCCTTAAAGCTGCAGACGCAAAAATCGCCGCTAACGAAAAAGCGACTGATAACGCTAGAGCTCAGCGTCAGAAAGCAATTAAAGATATTGCCAGAGCACAGAATGATCGTCAAAAAGCACAGGCGAACCTTCAAGCTTCCAATGCAAAACTTCAGCAGGCCACTTCTGAAAAAGAAAATACCTTTCGTCAGTTGCGTGCTGAAAAGCAAAACCTGACTCAAGTTCAAAAGTCACAGTCCCGAGTTCAAGCTAAAGCAAAGCAAGTTGCTAAGGTTGCTAACAAAACGAAGCGTGATGTTAAAAATGCTCGTGTTAAAGTTCGCAAAGCTGTAAAAGCTAAAAGTAAATCTTTTGCTGCTCACCGCAAAATGATTTCTAAGTATAGAAGCCAGTTGCATAGGGCTTTAGAGCAGCTTGATGGCCTTGAGACTTTGATTGAGACCAACACCGAGTCCGACCGTCGTATGGCAGACTTGGGAAGCTCCAACTAATACCGGTTAAGTCAGACCACAAGTTTAAAAATTATAGAAAGTCTTCCGAAGCTCATGCACTCTGCATGGGCTTTTTTAGTTTCCAGGTCGTTTAGGATGGCCAGGAGAGTCCTTGGTCCCTGTATTTTCAGACTCAAGCCCTCTTCACAGCCTTTCCGGAGCTATATGTGGAGATATGTTCACAGAATGTACGTCAATTCTCAGATATTTCTGCCTATTCATCCCCCATCATTATTACAAAGATATAACTGAATAAAAGAAACAAGACTTTTTTCTTCTATCATCAAAGGACAAATATGATTTTTTCTCAATTCATTGTCAGTGCTTCTGCAGAACAAGCTTCAAAGGAAGGCGTTGCTGGTATTGAAGGCGACCTCAGCGCAGCTGTCGAAAAAGTTAGTGGCATGGTCACTGGTTTTTTTGAAATTCTTCCCAATCTAGTTATCGGATTTATCGTTTTCGCTGTGTTTTTTTTCATCTCGAAGTTCGCCCGGCGATTGATCGCCAAGCCCAAAAAGCAAGATACTTCTGGCGTCGAAAAAGTCCTGGGCCGAGTGTCTCAGTGGGCTATCATGTTGGTGGGGTTCTTGATCGCCGCTTCCGTGGTTCTTCCCTCTGTTACCCCTGGCAAGATTATCAGCGCTCTCGGTTTTGGTAGTGTCGCTATCGGTTTTGCATTTAAAGATATTTTACAAAACTTTCTGGCAGGTATTCTGATTCTGGTGAGAGAACCCTTTAAAAGGGGAGATCAAGTCGTCTTTGGAGAGTTTGAGGGAACTGTAGAAAAAGTAGATACCCGCTCGACCTTTATGAAGACCTATGACGGTCGAAAGGTTTTGATTCCCAACGGTCATGTTTACACAAACCCGATGGTTATTCTAACAGCCTATGAGCACCGGCGAAGTCAGTATGATATCGGGATTGGCTACGGCGACGATATCGGCAAGGCTTGTGAGATTGTATTGAAGACTCTTAAATCTATAGACGGCGTGGCAATGGATCCAGCTCCCGACGTCCTCATTTCTGATCTCGCTGGGAGCTCAGTGAATTTGCGCGCCAGATGGTGGTCCAGTCCTGAGCGAGCCGATGTTGTGAAGGTGGAAAGCGCTGTGAAAAAGGCAGTTAAACTAGCTCTAGATGAGGGCTCTGTGGACATGCCATATCCGACCCAGGTTTTACTCCTGCACAACCAGACTGAATCTACCGACGGGGATAGAGCCGCCCAACGCGAGGGGTGGCCAGAGGGGGACAATCCTCCCCAGCCCCGTCCCGTCAACTGATCTAAAATGGTATTATTGCTAGGAGGTCCTTAGGGACTCTCCGGTTGGCAGGATTATCTGACCCACGTTCCTGACCCGTCGTTTGTATCTACCGTATTTTCTGCTAGGGTCGGGAATGATCCTAAGTAGATTTTGCATCATCTCACGCCTCTATGTGAGGATGCTCATAAATTTTTGTCTCTATCACCGTACCAACATAGCGATCTCCTTAATTCTCAACATAGGGTTCGCCATTGTTTTCTTTAAAACCTTAGATTCTAATTTAGAAGATCTCCCAAATTTCGACTTGGGATTTTCCCTTGTTGCCACAGTGGTTTCATTGGTGATTGTTACCTATCAGCTCCAGTTTTTGGATGTTGATTTTGGGTTTTTGAAAAATCACCTGGGCCGCACTGTGTATCATTTGGTCCGCTGGCTCCAAATCGTCCTTATCGCGGGAAGCCTCGCGACGGTCTTTGCGGGAATTGGGCATATCTTCAGTTTTATTCCGAGCCTAGTGTTCCTTTGGATCCCGCTGATGTTGGTGCCCGCAGCTGGCGTTTTAACCTTTAGCCTGTTGCCGCTCCAAGGAAGAAAAGTCACCTCAAGGGTCTTTTCGAAAGCAACCAACAGAGCCTCTCGGATAGGCGTTTCAAACCTACTTTCCTTCCAGAAGACCTACTTGCTCAGGCGTCACCGACGAAAGCTCCTCACGTCTATAGTGTCTTTTTCAGTTTTTCTGATATTCACAATGGCCTACAGTCTCCAGGAGAGCGGTGCCAACGCCTCACTTCTATGTCTCATTCCTTTTGTCATCCCATTGGTTTTTGCCATAGATTGCAATGCCGACGTCTTTTCTGAGCTACGTCGCTACCGATCTTGGACAAAGCTATGGATTTACATTACAGACCTGATCTTCTGGAGTCTGGTAATGGGTCTGCCCTGGGTGGCTCTCAATCTAGTTCTCTCGAGCATGGGGCGGGGGAGCCTGGTCTCTGGAATTCAAGGATGGACTGTGTTAGAGGCCTGTCTCGTTTACGGCTTCTTAATTAAGATACGCTTTCTGAAGAGTGGGTTAACGAGGAGCTTGGTCTTGGCCTTCTCTATCGGAGTCCCCCTCGTTATTCCTGTGTTCGCAGGCCTTGGGATTTGGGAGATCTACAATGATAAAAATTCGTGACCTCACAAAATTTTACGATAAGAAAATAGCTCTATCCAATATCTCTGCTGAGATTCGTAGTGGTTCTATTTTCGGAATTATGGGACGTAATGGAGCCGGCAAAACGACTCTTATTCGTTGCCTCCTTGGGGAGCTTCCGTTTGAGGGAACCATCGTGTACCCCGAGAGCTTCCTTGCGACTTCCGGACGTTTGGATTTCCGAGTGACTCATTTTGTGGGGGATCAGCCTCATCTCTATGACTACCTCACAGCTTTGGAGTACGTCCAATTTGTATTGGCTCTTAAGGAGCAGTCGGTACCTGAGCCTGATCGGATCCTCAATAGCCTGGAGGTTTTTGGAATCTCACATAGAGAGTCCTGTCAGCTGATCAAAACCTACTCTTTTGGAATGCGCAGGAAGGTGGCCCTCGTCGCAGGTTTTTTGATGAAGCCTCGGCTCATGGTTCTCGACGAACCCACCACCGGCCTCGACGTCCCTTCAGTGATTACGTTGAAGTCTTTGATTAAAGAGCAAGCCCAGCAAGGAACGACTTTTGTGATTTCCTCTCATGAGCCTGCGGTAATGGAGGAGCTGTCGGATTCGCTTTTGATCTTGAATCAAACTCAGACCGTATACTGGCAGCCAAAATTCTCTGATGAAGTTAGAGGCCTCGCAGACCTCTATATGCAATGCATCGGAGAGGACTCCAAGGCCAATGCTCATCGCGTTGTCGAAGGCGGCAGTTGAGTAAGGTAGTTGACGTCACTCTGAGAAAGCTGACTGCTCTTTACCAGATACAAAAGATAGTTTTCAATAATTAAGGACCGGGTGTCGATAAGGTTTAGCTGAGCTTTCAAGTGATCCGACTCGCCGCGAGCGATGTCGGAGACTGACGAAATCTTGTTCTTAATTTTTCTCATAGAAAAGCTACTTTTTGGAAGCATCTGTAAGACTTTATAACGTTCGATGAGTCCAAGGATCTCAGATTTGAGGTTGTCCAGTTCTCTACCTTCTCTGTATTTAGTCAGCTCGTAATTGTTCTGAGCCACAGCAAAGTCAGCCTCAGCACTCCGGAGTTCCTCGCTGTCTGAGAGAAAAGGGACTCTAAATGAAACCTGAGAGGCATAGCCAACGCCGTTGTCTCTCTGCTCTTCTCTTTGCACGGAGATAAACTTAATGATCTGGTAGGCTTCGCGCTTTTTCTGCTGAAGTTCAAAATACCTTAATTTTTTCTCCTCGGCTTCGATCATAGAGTCTAAATTTTTATTATCATGCTGAAGCTGCTTCGCTATTGTTTGGACATTCAAAAGTCGAAGGCTTTCAATAGATTTTAAAACGGACCCTGCTTCGGATTCGCCGGACGCGAAGGCCGTGAGGTTTTCATTTTTACGAGTTTCCACTTTAGACTTTGTATTCATGAAATCAGCGAGACTCATCACCAGTCTCGTGGAGTCATTGTCCAGAGACTGTCGCCGTAGGTGGGGCTTGATATTGGCTTTGACCCAGTTAAACACTCGAGCACTCTGACGGATGATGTTCGAAGATTTTGAAACTCTCCAGGCTTGGATCAGTTGGCTGTAGGCATAAAAGCGGTTCATTTGTTGATAGATCTGATTTTTAGTCTGAACGACCTTGGACCGCTGCTTAGAGAGTTTGTACTCGTTGCTGAGACCGGCTAGAGGCTTGAGACTAAAGCGTAGGCTCTGCTTTTCGGTTTGAAAGCGTTCACTAAATTCTACTCTAAGTTCGGTTTCATCCAGCGCCAGGAAGCCAGGATTGAAGGACTTAGAGACGGCACTCACATTTTTCTTAGAAGTGTTTTCGACCCACTGAAGCAGGGGGTCGGCAGCAAAAGCTTGAGCGCTGAAAAGGCTTGCCCACAGAAAACATAAGATGAGGCCCTTCATATTAGGGTTCCTCAATTTTGACTAAAACTTTTTCTCCAAGATAGAGTTTGTTGTCTTCAGACAAGGAAACCGTAATCTCTCGACCAAAGAGCTTATTGGTGGGGTCCATCTGAAATCTCTGGGGGAGCTCAGTAAGGACTGTGCCGATAGTCACGATTTTTCCGCTTGTTCGCGCTTCTCGGGTCATGGATTGAATAACGGCAGAACGGTGAGCATGAAAGCGAGTGATATCATAGGATTCGGGGATGTAAGATTTTACGATGGTCGGTTGCGATTGGTGCAAAGAGACAAGAGGGCTGTAAGGAGACACAGTTTCACCCACATTGAAGTTTATTGTTCCCGCATGACCGTCAATGGGAGAAGTCACTCTCAATTTTTTTTGTTCTTCTTTGTTAAAGTCTAGCATTTCCACCAGTGCTAAAAAGTGGAGTTCTTGAGGACTCAATTCTCGTCGGCCCAGGCCAACACCTTTAGACTTTCGGTTCAAAAGAGACTTCCATTTTTTAATGGAGAAAGACCTGTTTGAGAGAATGTTCATTTCCACCACAGCTTGGCGAAGCTCGGCGGTATTCTTTTTTTCCATGATGGTGAGATCCGGTCGTAGGAGATAAAAAAGCACGTCTCCTTTTTTGATAGTTTGGCCCGATTGGATCAGTACCTTGTCGACAATGACAGGCTGGCTGTAGTTGATAATATAAGCTTTGTTTTCGGTCATGCCGGCTAAAGAAAAGTTGTTCACGCCGATACTGTGTATAGCTGCAAATAGGGCGACCGCAATGATCCAGCTGATGAACAGCCATTTGTTCATAGATAATATCTCAAGATTGATAAAACTCAGTCTTGAGGCTCTACTGGTGCGAGTCGCAGGCAAACTTTTGATCGTCTTTTCCATTAGCCCACCGCCTAAAGCTCGACCGAAGCCTGTTGGAGAAGCAACTGTAGGCCACTCATAGTTTCAATGCCTTGTAGGTCTTGGACGATTTTTGACTGCTGGTCGGCCTTCTTAAGTTTCACCTGATAGGCGTAATCGATGCGGCCACCTTGGGCAACATCGCGAATCGTGACCAAAGCAAAGCGACGACAGTGTTTTTGCAAAACGCCACCAACCCTATTCTGAGTGGCATCATCGGCGACAACATTGAATCGTAAAAGGCCGTCGTACTGTGTAGTTTGAGCAAATGGGCTCTTAGAAAGAATAAAAATCACTAAACAAAAGCAGAGGCCCCCGGAAAGAACAATCGCAAAGGCGTGGACGCCGCAAGCAATTCCGAGAGATAGACTGGCAAAAAGAAAAAACATGTCTCTTGGATCTTTGAGGTTTGAGCGAAACCGCAGAATAGAAAAGGCGCCCATCATGCCGATGCCTCGGGCGAGACTCCCGTCAATCGCTTGCATGGCGATAGCAGTGACGATGGGACTCAGGACCAAGGAGTGAATAAAACTTTTGGAATAACTCAGGCCCTCGAATGTAGCGATGTAGGTAAATGCCAGAAGGGTACCCACGATGAATGCTAAGAGAACGCCATAGGTGGCCGTCAACATCGACGAGTTGGCGGCGATAAAATCAAATGAGTTGAGTCCCAAATCCAAAGCTTCTCTCCGTGGTTCATCTCAATGGTTCATAGGGTTTTACGCGACGCGAGGTATAAAGACAATCCTCAGTGTTCACTTTCTTGCGAGAAAGACTAAAACAATGAGATTCGGGCGAGCTTCTATCGCCCTGCCTATGAATATTTTACAGCTTCCATGGTCAGGTCCGAGCGTCAAAACGATTCGTGGTATAAAATTTATTCAGGGACAGGCTTTCTTAAGGTCTGTGGAGGGTAATTTGGATCAGTGGGCAAAGCTAGAGCGATTTGAACTCAAATACATCATTCCGTTTTCAATGATTCAGGATATCAGTGACTACATCAGTATCTACTGTGAGAAAGACCTCTACTCCCAAAAGGTGCCTTCCGGATACTACACGGTTAATAGTCTCTACCTAGATTCTAAAAACTACACACTGTTAGGTCGAAAAAAAGACAAGGTCTCCAATCGCTTCAATCTGCGCATTCGGTCTTATGGCGCGGGGGTCAAGCCGCCTTATTTTTTTGAAGTGAAGTGTAAAAAGGGTCCGATTGTCGAAAAGCTGAGATCTAAGGTTGTTGATGAGAATTGGCCGGCCTACTTTTCTTACGAAAAAAATATCGCGGCCTTACGGACTGACAACTCAGAATATCTGGATGTTTTCTTTAAGCACGCGATGACTCTTCAGGCGGAGCCAAAAATTTTGACCCAGTACAAGCGTCTCGCTTTTTTCTCAACGATTGATGACTACGCCCGAGTCACTTTTGATACCGATCTTCGTTTTCAGAAGGTTTCTCACTTTACGGTTGAGCCCGATGACGAGATGATGAGTAATTACGACCTACCCAGTGCCTTTCGCGAGGGAGGGCAGGGGTCGTCAGTCGTGCTCGAACTTAAAAGCCATCGTGCCGTCCCGATTTGGATGCTGGACCTGATTCGCTATTTTGGCCTCAATCAGAAATCGTTTTCTAAATACGAGCGCAGTCTCGAGGAATCTAACTTTGCGCTCCGAACAGATTTTCTGTCTGACGTCCCTGTCTCGCTTTTCGATTAAAGACCGGCAGCTCGACAAGACTTGCCATCGTTTAGCGGATCTCTTTCAGCCGCAAATTTTGCATGATTCAGGCCTCGAATAAAAAGAGGAAGACTTCGTATGCCCGTAATTGCTAGAGGCTCGCTTAAGGCTTCTCTGAGGTAAGCCTTGCTCACGCCAGTAAGTCCCTCCAAGGATAAGCTTTCCGGGGTGACGTGAAGCCAGAAGAAGACCTCGCGAGCTCCTGTAGTGTCCACCTGAACGCTGACGTGTCCACTGACCGATTTGATCCCGTATTTCGGGAGCCATATTTCAAAATCTTCAACAGGGAAACGTATGTCCTTGAAATTTTTAAAGACGGGGTCGTTGTAAAGGTCGACGCCATTTACAAAACTTCTGCCGCCAGCAAAGTAGAGCTCTTCTATAGACGAGCCTTTGATGGCAAACTGCGCTCTACGATTCAAAATCGTCGAAAAATCAGCCGAACGGATGTAGTCGAAAACATCCTCAGTAGATTTGTTATGATCGGGGTCTAAAGGCGGAAGATAAAAAGCACTCCCCTTTTCGTAGCTTGGGAAGACTTGAAAATCGATCAGGTAGGCGGCAGCCCCAAGGCGCTGCTTCTTAGGAGCCTTTTTTGGAGCCGGTGGAATCTCCTCTCCCTCTTTGACTCTAAACATCTCGGTCAGCTTCCTGATGCCGGGACTGATAATTTTTCCATTTGCATCCCGAGGAAAAGGGGCGAACACAGGTCCTATCGGGGGAGACTCAAATTGCGGTTGGGACATCTCGTCGTCGGGAAATGAGACTGAACCGTCAGGAGCGACGATGTATGGGGCTAACGGATCTAAGCCGTTCTTATCAAAGCGGCTATGGATGTCGTCCCCAAAAAAGCCGCCGCTAGCAAAGGTCGGCAAAGGAAAAGTTAGCCATACCGTTAAAATTATATTCGTCGTTTTCATCGAGCCTCCGCCATTCCGAGGCCCTAAAAGTACAGCAAGTGTTTCTAAGGGGCGAGTTTCCGGGGAGAACTTCCAAAGGTTACACAAAATTTATATAAAAAGTTCACCCATCCAATGTTCTTCGATAACGGCTGGGGGGCTTGGGGAGAGTCTTTTAGTTCCTGAGCAATGTTGGTACCGACGGCGAGAATCGAACTCGCACATCCGTGAAGATACGGGATTTTGAATCCCGCGCGTCTACCAGTTCCGCCACGTCGGCACATTTTTTAAAAAACACTGGATTTTCAAGAGGCTGAAGCTAGTCCAATGGTCTGGTGCATTCAAGAGAATTTTTTAAAAATCTTCCCCGCCATTGGGCTAATTATGTCGGCAGATTGGGGCGCGTTTGCCCCAAATTCCCTCCAGCTCGATCCTCGTGGGCATTGAGGGTTTTATTCATGAAACACCGCCCCTTTTCCTTTGCTTCGGAAACACTCAGACTTGAGAGCATAATCTAACAGGAGGATTTATGAAGTTTCTAATTATTGCCCTAGCTGTACTCGTTTCAACTAATGTTTTTGCAAAATCAAAAGATTGCACAGACGAGACTCAGTACAAAGACGTCTCACTGGCAGAGATGCAAAAAATGTCGACCGATCCAAAAGTCACGATTATCGACGTAAATTCCAAATCATCTTTTGATTCCAAGCACATTGGTGACGCAAGACCCGCTGGACAGAACGACACTATTCACTTTGGGTCTAAGAAGGCCACGTTGGCGAAAGTTCTTCCCAAAGATAAGAACAGCCCAATCGTTGCTTACTGCGGTGGAAAAAGCTGTGGGGCTTGGAAAGATGCTGCCGTTGCTGCTTGTAAGGCCGGTTACAAAAATATCCGACACTTCAGCGCTGGTATCAAAGGCTGGAAAGCTCCAAAAAAGGGCTAAGCCTCACCACTCTTTTTTTCGAGCGCGGCGAAGACGATCGTCGCGCTTGGAGATCCCTCCAAGTCTCCCAAGCGTCCTGACGCAAATTCAAACCATGAAATAAATACAGACTTGTAAAGGCAATAACCGTCCCTGGGACCCTCTAAAGTCTCCAAACGCCTTGAGCCTATCGATCTAAGTATTTGAAATCACTTGAAAAATTGAATACCTAAGTCTCTGGCATTTCTTTTGCTCTGTTAAGAGGGTGAAAGAGGTAATGGAATGATGACCAATAAAACACTCATTTATATCGTCGTAATTTTTCTACCGAGCTTGGGCGTCGGGGCCCAGACGGAAGGCGTTACCGAGCAGGATGTGACTTATGTTCGCGCCTCGCCACTAAGAGCCGCGGAGACGACCCTTGAGACTTCAGGGGAAATTGACGAGTCTGAGGGTGATGGTCTGGGGTATGGAAATGGTGTGGGTACGGGATCCGGGGGTTACGGAGAAGGTACGTCTGATTATTACGGCGAATCGAATTACGGGTACACAAGCAGCCAGCCCACTAGTGGGAGCCAGGATGTTGTCGTTGAGTCCGCGGCTTATGAAATTCCGACGGAGGAGGTCTCGTCGTCGCCAGTGGTTGTCGAGCGAGAAACGGTAGTTATGGAGACTCCCTCTGAAGAGCGCGCTTGGAGCTCTTATGTTTCGATTATAGGTGGGTTCGTGGATCCCTACCGTCTCTCGAACGCTAACGGAAAAGGAGCTGCAGGTTTTGGGGCCGGCGTTCTTTTTGGTAACAACATCGCCATCGAAGCCTCGTTTCTCTATGCCTATCTGCAGAGTAGCCATGGCTATTGTCAAATCGAGGATGCCAGTTGTGGGGCGGGCTCTCCAGTGGCGCTACAGGCCAGCAATTTGATTGATCACTACTCTGGAGCTATTGAAGCAAAGTACTTTTTTGACCTCGGCTCGATAGTTATGCCTTCGGTGGGCGTATTGGGAGCCTATACGTTTCGACGACACACTCCAAATGCCAGTCCAGCGGTTCGAGACTCGAACGCATTTGATGCTGGTGCGAGCCTTGGTTTGGACTTTAGAGTTTCGGACCATATCCAGCTTGGAACAGCCTGGAGATATATGACGAATTTATCATACGATATTAACGGTGGTAATAATGCTGAGGCGTTTGGCTTGCGTGAAGTCCCGTCATCAGCAGGAGGAACTCTTTCGAGCTATGAGACCTCTGATTACCAGGTCTGGATGGCCAACGTTAAGATTTTGTTCTGAAAACGAGGTCCAGTCGTTTTCTTTGTTGATCTGAGCCCCTGGCGTAGAGCGTTTCGCCAGGGGTTTTTTTATTGGACCCACTAAAACTTCCAGGTATCATTGAAGGTGTGTCAATCTTACTAAGCCTCAGTCTTTGTTTTTCACTTTTTGCCGGCGAAATCTTGCTGGCAACGATAGCGCAGGTTAAAAATCATGTGATCACCACCCGTGAAATTCAAATGCACTATATTCTCGATAAGCTGCTTGAAAATAAGCCTTACCTTGAGCAGCAAAAAGACCCGGTCGAGGCCTTAGTCAGCGAATGGCTTTTGGTCTTTGAGGCCCGCGATTTTTATGACAAGCCGATGAGTAACGATGTGGTCTCAGGAAAAGTTAAAGATCTATTACCAAAGCTGAAAACCGTTAAGGGCTGGGACCAGTTGGTTGTCAGCGAGACCGAACTGCGAGACATGGTTTTGCGCAAGCTTGAGGCGCGCAGGCTTTTTGAATTCAAAAGGAAAGCCTCCCGTTTGCCAGTTAGTGATTCCGAGGTTGAGGTGGATTACAAGCAGAACAGAATTCGCTATGGCACAACGGAGTTCGCAAAAGTGAAAGAGGATATCCGTAGTCGGAAGGCTGAAGAGAACATGAAGTTGCGATTGGGCAATTGGTTTACTGTCTTGGCTAAAAAGTATCGCGTGCAAAGATTCGCTGAATACAACCAAAGTCAAAAGTGAAAATTCTAAGCCCTATCCTGAATCTCAGAGGAGATGGCAAGATCGACTCCTGTAAAAAGAGTTTAGCGCCTTGGCTCAAAACTTGGAGTTCGGCTCTCAACCACGCATCTGCGCCTCCCGGCCTGTGGTCGTCTCAAAAAATTCTAAAAGCTTTTGAGAGCCCTGCCATGCAAATCTGTGGTCTCCGTTTTCGGCAAAACATCTCAGCGCTTCTTCTTTTTCGAGAATTTGGTCCGGTGATGGAGGTGGACTTTCTCGCGAGCCTGCCAGAGGGGCGCGGTCAGGGGCTCATGAAAAGGCTACTGTTGGGAGCTTTCGAGAAGAGTCGTGGCACCGAGCTTTGGCTCGAAGTTCACGAAAAGAACGCTGGAGCTTTGGCTTTTTATCAAAAAATAGGCATGGTTCAGACGGGGGAGAGAAAGCGCTATTATCAGGACGGCGGACGAGCCCTCCTTTTGACGCTTCGGAAAAACCAGTAATTATAGGCCATTAGCTGCCGCTAGTCTCCGCTTTTGCTCTTGCATTGGAGGAGAGTCTTTGCTACCTTAGGCCACTCGTGAATGGGCCCAGTGGGCCTATTTTTTTTATGAGGGTATATTTAGCCCTTAGGTGGTATTGGAACTCCAGTACGACTTTTATTATTTTGGTGGCGTAAAAAGTATGGCGGCAGACCTGTCTAAAATTGAAGAGCATGCGAAGTCCATTTCGGAAAGAGAGGGCTGTATCTTTTATGACATGGAAGTCTCCGGTGCCGGAAACAATCGTATTCTCCGTATCTTCATTGATAAGTACACTGAAGAGGGCGTTACAATTAAGGACTGTTCCAATGTCTCCAGAGCTTTGGACCTTATCTTGGATGTTGAGGATCTGATGGAGGGCGGCGCTTTCAGTCTTGAAGTCTCATCTCCAGGGCTAGAGCGAAGGTTGAACAAACCCTGGCACTTTGAAAAAGCTGCGGGTCAGACCGTGCGGATTCAAATGCTGGAGCCGCTCTCTGAGGCGAAAACAGGAAACAGCCACTCCAAAGCGAGAAAAAAAGTTGTGGGCGTTTTAG
>JAULKR010160792.1:0-84067 GCA_032356305.1 Prasiola linearis
CGTGATGCGCAGGTATTAGGAGTGTCGACTGATAGCGAGTTTGTCCATTGGGCATGGCGTAAGCATCAGGACGAGATCCGCGACATCCCTTTTCCGTTACTCTCAGATATCAACAAAGAGCTCTCTCATAAATTAGACATTGTTGACCCGACTGAAGGCGTAGCACAGCGTGCAACATTTATCATGGATCCGGACGGTATTGTTCGTTTCAGCATGGTGACAGATTTAAACGTTGGCCGTAACCCGAAGGAAGTATTGCGTGTTCTCGATGCTCTGCAGACTGATGAACTCTGCCCTTGCAACTGGAATAAAGGTGAGAACACTATTGATCTGAAGCAGGCAACTGCCAGCTAAACTGCTAAGCACACCGCGGCTGCCCGCCATCAGGGCGTGGCAGCTATCAGCTACACCCGTAATCTACCGGCGCTGTCTGGTGATTCAGGGATTTTTTATTGAAAACTTATGACTATCTCAAATTTACGCAATCAACTACCTGATTATGCCAAAGATATAAAAATTAATCTGGGAAACGTTTTATCAGCTGAAGCTGATACTACAATCACAGAGCTCCAAATCGCTGTGATTGCACTAGCTAGTGCCTACAGTACTAAGTCAGCGCCGGTTATCTCCGCGCTCGAAGCAGAGTATGCAGACCAGCTAACAACCGAGCAAATCACCGGAGCAAAGACCGCAAATGCTGTTATGGCAATGAATAATGTCTACTATCGCTTTGTGCACTTAGTCGGAGACTCACAATTTGCAACAATGCCTGCGGGATTGCGCATGCAGTCGATGAATAATTCAGGACTCGAAAAAATTGATTTCGAACTTTGCTCTTTAGCAGTATCAGCAATTAACGGCTGTGGTATGTGTATGGAATCTCACGCCAAGACCCTGCTTAAACACGAAGTCAAACCACAGGCGATACAGTCGACGATTAAGATTGCAGCTTCGATCAAGGCCGCTGCCGATGTTTTGGCATTAGAATCATAAACTGAGGCAGCTGCAAATGGTTTGAATTTTAAGTTCAAGCGCTTTTACTTCAAGCAGCTCTTAATCCTAGTACTCAATCAGAGTCCACTGAGGTATTAATTGCGATGTTGCAACACATCATTGCAATTACCTGGGCTCAAAAGAAATGTAGAGGTTCTGGCTATTTCTAGCTAAAACCTTACAGGTCAGATGTCAGATTTAGCCCTAAGCGTTTAGCATTATTACACGAAAGAGCTTCTCCGCAGCCCCTACATGTTCAGCTACCCTTGTTAGCGCTCTGAGGATAGCGTCAACCTTTGGCACCCTCGGCTTCCGAAAAATCTGGTAGGCAGATCACTTCACCTCCCGTACTGCGCGGTCACACCCTTGTTCTAGAATAAACGTCTGACCTGCTCCAGGCACAGTGGGAAACTATGCTTATTAGCTTTTAGAACCGCAGCCAAGGCTTTTAATTTCACACTTGTTTCAGCAGCACTGCTGAGTTCGCGAGACAGCAGATACTGCTCAAAGCTACTAAATTCTCTGAGTAACAGCTTGAGCTTGTCCCGGTCATTACCAGCTCTTAAGATCAAGCTGGCGATCATCAGCTGAATGAATACAAAAGAATCAAGATCCTCAGACATCGCCAGGCGTAAGTTCTTAGTGAGCCGAACATCACCCTGTATAGTGACTTTGGCAGAAATACTATCCGTGGCGATTTCCTCAGTTAGATTAGCGAGTACAATCACAAAGTGCTCGGTGAGAACTCCACTCTGCAGACCCACAAGCGTTTCTTTGACAGCGTCTAAGTTTTTAGTCAAAGGTCTGTTGTTCTGTGGCCCGACTGATTTAAGCGCAGCCGCGGAATATCCCTGCCTAGAGATATTTGTTTTTTCAGATTCATCAATAATTTTCTCAGACTGGCCGGTTTCGGTATCGGGGGCGGTGACACCGGCTATGTGAGCCACAGGCAATATGATCTCAGACCCCCGCAACTGATTACTGCCTACTTTTTGCCTGACATCACCACCGCGCTCCGGGAATCCAGGTAAATCTGGCTTATTAAAGAGACGCAGAGATCTGAACAAATTAAGTGGATAGTTTTTTATCCGGGCTAAAATCAATGAACCAAAAACTTCAGATTTTTCGGTCATTTGATCTGGATCAGAGCCACGCAATTGCTTTAGCAGTTCTTCTGTGGACGAGAGGCTTTGACCCGCTGATTTCGTGTAGCTGCTTTGGCGGGCAGAAGCTAAGGAATTTTCCAAAGCCTCTGGCAGATTGTTTTTCACGAACTTATTTATGACTGGTACAATAGGTCGTGACGGACCGATTCTATCCTTAATCTGAGAGTCAGGCAGAATGAGCTTAGACCCTGACTGCCTGAGGCTTGAAAAAATTATTTGGACTTGCCGGGCCGTCCGTAGCAGACGTGTTCGCTCCTCCTGCAAATAAGTACTGCCTTCCGGATTGATCTGAGCATCTGCGGATGCAGCTCTCTTCTCTACAACAAAGGAGCGATAAGGCTGGCTCGGACTGAGTAGCTTACTTATCCTGATCAAACAAAAAAGCTGTGAGCGCTCTGAGACCGAGAGTCTTAAGTCTTGAATAACACCAATCATGAAGCGCGGTCTGAGAGGGCTGGTGACGCCGAATTTTTTGAAAGCTATGTTAAATTTGAGCTCTGTCTGTTTAGGCAACTCGCTAATTAATCTTGACTGCGCCTCGGTTAGGACTGCTCTGATCTGTTTGTGGTTTAGCAACTGTCTCTTGCCGGCAGGACCAAGCTTATTGACATATTTTGAAGCAAGCCGCTCCATTTGCTCAGCAACTTGATCTGACACTCGCCCAGGTTTGCTTGAGGGCAATTCAGAGCTTTGCCGGCCAGACATGCTCCTTGGCGACTGGGTCGCTACCACTGCCTGACCGAGACCCAAAGCCCTGGCAAGCTGCCTTAGCATTACACTTAGCTTTGCAGGTAGAAGCAGTTCTCCTGCGATCTGCGAGGTCAAAGCATTCTTGGGACTTTTTAGCTCTTTTCGCGGAATCTCTGCTTCTTTGGCGGTTCGCTGAATTCGCCCACTAGTAGACTTTGGGGCTTTAATAAACCGCGCAAGTTGTTCTCCTCCACCTAAAAACATAGCACTGAGCTGGTTATGGATCCGGTTTTGAAATGAAAGTCTCTCACGAGATTTAATTAATTCCTCACCCCTGGCCTCCGGCTCGCGCTCGGATCCCTTAATTTCGGCTTTGTTTTTTGAGCGTCCCGCTCTTACAGGTTTTAAAATCTTCGGCTGAGCATCAATGTTGAACCTGGGCGAGTCACGTAGCTCTTTTATTTCTGCAGTTGTGTCTAACGATTTTTTAAAGGTCTGCAGAGCTTGAGCAAGCCTGGCGAACTGGTCTCCCCCCTTTACAAAAAGATTACTAAGCTGGCTTTGTAGCCGACTTTTGCCTGATAAATTTTCGACGGTCTTACTAGTCGGGTTTTTGAAAATCAGCTCACGTGCGCGATCCGAAATTGCAGCTAGCAGGATTTTTGTCTCAGGCTGCGGGCTGGGCGGCATCTCAGCCACAGCATGTTCTCTTCCAGCTTGTGAGCGACCCGCCCTTCTCAGTAGTTGAGAATCTGGCTGCAAGATATTCTTCTGCTGATTATTTCTTAAATTGAAGGGGCTCTTCTCAGGCAAATCCGCATGGCTCTTAGTTCTGTCTCTGCTGTTAGCCTGCCTCACTTTTGCCGGATCAGATCGTTGGATTTGGTTTAAGTCGCGGTCAAAATCTCGGAGAATCCGAGCGTCACGCCGTGCCGGGGGACCTATCTCGTTTAGCGAACCAGCATCGGGAGGACTTCTGACCTCCTCTGACAGCTTACCTGAGACAGAATCTAGATTAACCAAGCTTCGATCTTTATTTAACAATCTTTTTTGGGGATTCGCGTAGCCATAGATCGTCCGCTCATATTGCTCTTTGAAGGCAATCTTTTCTGTCAGGCCGGGCAGATTTTCATCTCGGGTATCTGCATTTGCAACTGTTCTCTCTACGACTGTAGAACTCGTTCGTAAGTCTCCTGCGCTACCCTCAACGGCCTCCTTCCGCGGGGCAAATTGATCACCTGAATCTCTGCCCGGATTTTGGGCAGGATCTTTTGCATTAGTCGGCAGCAAACTAACTTCTGGCCCCTGAGATCCTGATTTGGTCGGTATTGTCCGGTCAATCCCGCCAGTTTTACCTAGCCTGTCGGTGACCGAAGTCCTGACTGTAACTTCGGTTTCTCCAATTGCCCCGGTAACTGTTCTGTCTGCTTGAGGCTTACTCCGCCTTGTAGTTATCTCAGCCAGAGTTTGACCGTAAATACTCCGTTCAAACTGCTCCTGGACAACTATTCGCTCAGCCAGACTTATCTGGTCACCAGACTGAGCCTTCTCTGCCGGGATTGGACTGGCTCTGATCTGTTCAGCGATAGTTGGGGCTGTTTCATCAGGTCTCTGCGGGCTTATAATTTGCCCTGACTGCTCTCTGACTTTGGCACGCAAGCCAGTCTCAGGACTCTCTATAGCTAAGTGCTGGATTAGCGCTTGTGAGGAATCCTTGCCTGAGAAAGCAGTTAAAAATAAGGCGGCTTGCGCAGGCTTAGCGGTATTCGCTTGATCCGAAGGGGTATTGGCAAATTCGAGGTTTCTAATTTTCTCTCTGGGAACCTGATCCGCGGCGTCAAAGACAAGCGGACTTTTCAGCGGCTCCTGTCTGGCTGGCATGAAGTCGCTCAAAGGATTCTCGTAATTAGTCTGAATGCCTCCCGGATGCGCCGGCAACAAGTGCTCTTGGCTAATCAAATTATCACTCTGGCTGACCTCTATCTGATAATCAGTCTTTTCTAGTGCCGTCTGTAAAGATTTGCTGTCGACCCTGTTGTCAAGCAGGATTGGCCCGTTCAGGTTAATCTGGCTGCGGATTCCGACTCTCTGCAAAGCGCTCTGAAGTGACCCTTTTAAACTCTCAGAATCAGAGGCATTAACTGCCAGTGCGCGATTAACGAGTAACCCCTGGTCAATCTCGAGCACAAAGACAGACTTAAACTGGCCATTATCAATCGGGATGATCGCCTGTTTACTTTCGCCCTCTCTGACCGATTCAAGAGCAGATACAATATCCTGATATTCCTGTCCTGTATGCAGGTCAGCCAGCTTAGTTGTTCCGCAGCACCAGTGGCCGGCGATTTTCTGGTAATGTAATTCCACTTGCTGACTTGCTGTCTCACCGCTCTTCACTGCTGGCATAGCGCGGTCAGCAATTGTGCTCTCAGGGCTTCCGGCGGGCTCTTTCACAAGTTAAGCTTAGCACATGGAATTTTAATAAGTAATTTGATCCAAATTTTGGTTTATAAAAGATCTGAATCCGCCTCACACAAGAATCACTGTTCTGTTCCAAGGCATATAATGATTTGTCTCCATCAGCGATGCTCGTTCTTGATCGCGGTCAGACTATTCCTGTCCGATAGTCGCAGCACTGAGGGCAGGATAGGCTTCAGGTCGCTTAAATCGGGCAATCTTATGCAGCTAGACTGCCGGAATAGTTTTTATGGTGAAATAGCGGGTCAAAGCCCTTCAAATTTATCCTGCTGCTTTTCATAGCCGGCGGGCATAAAGACGGACTTCTGCTACCAGGAGACCAGTTTTGGCATCATAATAAAAATATTACTACTATTTCTGCAAAGCCTGCCGATAGCTTAATGTAAGATTATGAAAGTTAATTCTCAAAGCGGTATCTCAATCATAGAAATGACAGTCACCATGATGGTGCTGGGCATTCTGATGAGTAT
Organism: Prasiola linearis; assembly: GCA_032356305.1. Lineage (NCBI taxonomy): Eukaryota > Viridiplantae > Chlorophyta > Trebouxiophyceae > Prasiolales > Prasiolaceae > Prasiola > Prasiola linearis. Next base: position 5,795 of record JAULKR010160792.1, read on the forward strand.
TATGACCTTTAATTTTGTAGCACTCTTTAATCCGGTCAGAACCGGCGCTGAAGAGTTTGCTTCACACTTTAAACTAATCAGGTCCCTGGCAATGTCCTCGACCCTGGCCTATCAGATCTATCCGACAAGTAATAATCAGCTGGCAGTAAAGTCTGCAAAAACATGCGGTCAGCCCGCAACTAACTGGCAGAACGATGACGCATTAGCCCTAGATCTGCCCGGTGGAGCTCAATTTACGAGCACAAACTGGTACGTCTGCGTTGACGCCAGAGGTTTAACAGATGCAAATTTAGTTGTTGATATTGCTGATACAAATAATGGCACCGCTCAGGTAGAGATCTTTCTGGGTGGAGGAACAAAAATTGCCTGAAATTAGCATACATCAGCGGAGGACAAGCAACGCCGGATTCACCCTGCTTGAAATCCTGGTCACGGTAGCAATTTTTAGTTTCGCCTCAGGAGTCTATATCTCGGGCTCTCTGCAATTAACTAACCATATAAAGAAAACCACTCTGCAATCAAAAGCCCTGCTTGCTGCGCAAAAAGTTCTGGATAATTACCGCACAAAGCTTCCTTCGCAACTGCCATCGTCTCTCACAGTCGACCCGACGATCAACGTTATAATTGATGACCAGGTTTTTGCCGTAATTATTACACACTGTCAGAATTCCACTTACTGTCCCCCAACATCAAGCGGACAAACCAGGCATCTGACTGCTGAAATCTACCATAACAGCGATTTTCTCTACGAAGTTGAAACTGTCTTTACGGAGTTTCTCTAGAATGCTGTCTGGTCGAGGTTCTCCGGGTCAGCTGGGTTTCACTCTACTTGAGCTCTTAGTGTGTACCAGTCTGATGCTGATGATCACCGGCATGTTCGGCACTGTAGTTATCGCAACCAAAAACTTGCAATCAAAAGATACTATCAGAACGCGGGCTAATCAGGATTTGCGCTCACTATTTGACATAATCGGCTCTGAAGTCAGGTTAGCCGGTGAGAAGCTTAATCCGAGTTTCCCGGCGATTTTGCTCGAGAATGGAATTGACGATGCACCTGATAGGCTGACACTTCGCCGTAATCTGCTCGATGAGGTTCTGCCGCTGTGTAACACGGTTGGTCCCCCTTCTCAGGCAACTCAGAGTAATCTTTTCTTCACGTTAAAGAAGGAAGTAACAACTCATCCGATCAGCAGATGTCTATTTCTCCGCCAGTCGACCGCCTACCAAAAATGGCTAACCTACTGGCAGGATGACCTTGAAGGTGGCACCGGTCAGGCTTATCTCTATCACCGAAATAACAAGTCTGGTGATTTTTTTGACTTTAAAAATGTGATTACCACCGGGAATAGCAGCAATAATGAACGCTACAAAGTTACCGCCGAGAATTTTAACTGGTCACAACGTTATAACAGAAACTCCGGTGAGATTTATATTCTTGAAGAGTGGCAGCTCAGTGTCTCAAATAATAACAGACTGCAGCTAATTAGCGGTTCAGAACAAGCGCTACCTATCGATTTGGCGCAGAATGTCTCTGATTTCCAGGTACGGATCACAATGAGTGACGGCTCCGTTGTTCAGAGTTTCTCAAAGAATGACCGCTGGACAGATATTCGTGACATTGAGATTGAGCTAGCTACTATTGACCCCAAGTCTGAGAAAGAAGAACGCTGGCAGACTAATTTTTTTCCTCGCAATATTTTATCTGATGCCTCTTATGCTCCATAAAAAATTGAAACCAGAAGCTACAATCAATCCTGCAAGCGAGCATGGTTTTAGTTTGATTACGGCGTTGATGTTTATCGGCCTGATGGGGCTGATGATGGGCACATATCACCAAATTACCAGCTCAGATTTGAAACACACCCAAAACAGTTTTCAGTATCAGAAGGCTTACTTTGCAGCCGAAGCAGGTCTGAATGCCAGAGCTGATGAATTCAGGCAGAAGTTTACCTATTTCTCACGCCCCGAAGGTGTCTCACCAGTCCCGGCCGACCCCTGCACTACAGGAAATCTGGGCAGCGGTGACTACGTCTGTAAGAATTATCAGTTCTCCAATCAAGACGTAAAGACCTATGTCAAAGCGGTCAATAACGGCGCCTATGATTTGGTCACAATCGAACCGGGCCAGCCTTTTGCCGGGCTCTATGCCTTTGAATACAGCTTTGATGTCGTAGCAGTTTCTAGTAACGAGCAGGAATCAGTGGGGGCAGTCCTTGGCCTACGCTTTAAAAGTCGGCAAGTTCCGATGTTTCAGTTTGAGGCCTTCTACAACAAGGATCTTGAGATCACTCCTGTCGAGGATATGGTGATTTCAGGGCCGGTGCACTCTAATAATAACCTCTATTTTAATATTGCCGGCGGAAAGGATCTGCTCTTTAACGGTCAGATCACAGCGGCCGGCAAAATTTACCTAGGGCGCAAGCGGGTGAACCAATGCTATGGCGGGAAAGTGCATTCTCTGACAACAACACCGATCGAGCTGACCTCCCCTTACAGTATGAACACGATCTTAAATGGTCCGGAATATGCTGATAATTTTAGAGAATGGAATGACAGCAGCTACTATCGCTGTAACGGCAACAGTAGAACTTACCTGGGCAACCGTAACTTTTCTCAGTTTAACGGTAATGTCATTCAGGACATTGAGCCTGTAATAGTGCCGGATATCGCCTCAACCTATCCCAACCCTGTAGCCGCTCAGGGCTTTAGCTATTGGGATGCAGCAGATGTCAGAATTGCGTTGCGATTAAATTACACAAATGGACAAATTGACACCACACGCGCTGTCAAAGGGATTGAAGTCTTAAATGTCAATGAATCTATCGACCAGTTAGCGACCGATGTGATTAACGAAACTTATCCACATATTACTGATAACTCCTGTGATGGAGCAGTGGAGGCAATCCATCGCGGTGATACCGGCAAGCGGATGTGGGATCAGCTACGCCAGAAGTATTTAACGATCCTTGATGTAGACATTGAGAAACTACTGACGTGTATGCATAAATATCCAGACGCCGCTCACGGTCACGATAATATCGTTGATCTTAACAATACCAGTGATGGCGGACACATTATTTACCTTACGGTTTTCGGAAACCAGAGCAGTTGTGCTACAACTCCCTGCCCTAACGACTATGCAATCAGAATCAAAAACGGGGCCAATTTAATCGGACTGACGCCAAAGATGAAGGGAATCTCGATAATCACCGACCAGCCTCTCTACGTTGCCGGCGATTACAATCGCACTGATGCCAGCGGTGAGAAAGTTCCATCTTCGATGTTCGGAGATAGCCTGACAATCCTCTCTAACAGTTGGCTGCCAAAGAATCCGGACGGCTCATGGTCAACTAATAACTATGACAAAGAAAGCAGAACCTCCGCCGCTGCGCCTAATGGTGGATACTACGATAATTTTATGCGCGACCGGAATGCAACTGACACAACGATTAATAGTGCCTTTGTATTTGGAACAATCACCACGGGCGGCGCGGAAGGAAGCGCTGGACATGATGGGAATCCAAATAGCGCCGGCTTAAATAACTATCCGCGGTTGCTCGAAGACTGGAGCCGTCAGTTGCGGTATAGTGGAGGGTCCGAGTCTGGTAGTCCCGGGAAGCAGACCTTGAGTTTTACAGGCTCTTTTATCAGTCTCAGCCAGCAATTACGAGCGGAGTCACTTGACCGATACGGCAACAATGCAGGACTCTCAACTAATTACCATTACACCGTTCCTAACCGGAACTTTATTTTTGACGAGACATTTAAAGATCCGGATAAACTACCACCAGGGTCATTTAACTTTGTTTATCTGAAACAAGAGTTTTTTACCAGGGAGTTTGGTCAGTAAAGAAATGGAGGTCAGAATCTCCTTTTCCGTTACACTGAGTAAACCGTAAACGGATTTATTCAGGACAGATGCCAGGATTAAGGCCTCCTTCGGTCCTTAAGGTTCAGCTATCGCAAACGCTAAGGGCCCTGGTTTACTAGGGATCTGGTCCTGGCCGGAATAAGACCTGTAATAGTGAATTAATTTCCAGAAATTCCCTCAAGATTGAGCTACGTCTGCCGATAATAAATAAGAACCATTAACCGACTGACGCATCAAAACAATTATGAGTAGAATTTTACTAATTTCATTATTATTTCTGGCAACGAATCTTTATGCGAATCCTGCACCTATAGATTTTGATAATGATCTCTACACTGATCCGTCAGTTGTTGTAATTAGCGATAAACTAACCTGGAAATCAATTGTCGGTGAGGAGCTCTCAGAAATTTCCGACGGTTTTGGCAAGCCCGGTGAACATCTCGCTCCCGGCAATTACACAGGCAACGGAACAATCCCCGCTACGATCACCTCTGAGGGAAACTGGAAACTGATGGGCGCCAGTAATCTGCAGTTCGGGGATAACGACAGTCTCTTCTTGGCCGGTAGTGATTTTAGCGGAGACGGGCTTACTGATCTAGCAGTCGCAAGTAATGTCTGCCAGTCGAAGCGCTCAGTATTTAAGGTGATCGCAAATCCGGTGGGCAGCCTCTCTCTGAAGATCAGTGAGTTTAAAGCAAGCAAGGGCAACTACTATAAATTCTACATGGATGCAGACGGTAATGGTTCAAATGAGGCTTGCACCTTGGTCGGTCTTAAAACTAATCGTAAACTTACCGGCAAGTTTAAAGCCGTTTGTAAGAACACTGACGGGAACAAAGTTAAGGTTTTCAGAGCAGGCAAAGTTAACGCGCAGCCTCATAACGTAAAAATCTCTGGCGGTGCCGACCTTTTGGTAATACCATTGAAGAAAAAGACTTTCACAAAGCTTAAGTTCATTGACCACAATGGCACTAAGTATCGCAAGGTCAAGCTTCCGGCAGTCGGAACTGTAGTTGTTGGTAATTTCACTTCAATTATTAATCAGCAAGTAGCAGTAGTTAATGAGGAGACTAACCAAGCTCTTGTCTACGACCCAATTTCTGATGAGATAATTGAGAAGTCTTTTCCGGAAGGAATTGCCTACGACCAGATCAATATCGTTCACTTTAAATCGAGCGAGGACTGCTTCTGCAGCTCACGTGATATCCAACGCAACGGCAACTGCGAGCGCAGTAGCTCAGCTGGCAACCTGCCTCAGACCCCGGATACACCCGGCAACACTGGTTCAGTGCTCTACATTCCTGATAACTGTGCAGACGCTCCCGAGCACATCTCTCAGTTTGATGGCTTTAAGTGCATCGCTAGTGCTACCCGTGGCGGCAGTGTAGTTTGTCTTCTGCCTTACCAGTTTACCTGGGCGCCATTTAAGAGTGTCACAGATCACCACGGGTATACCTTTGCCTGCAATCGTAACGGCGACGCTTTTAGTAAGGTCGACCTTGTCTTAAAATCAGGTCAGAGCATCCCGATGTCATACGCCGGTTGTCACAACTACGTCTCAACTCCGGACGGCGCCGTCGGCAGACAACACTTTCGCAATGAGGGAGTCCGCTGGGATAGCATCCGGGGCAAGGCCGACCGTCTGGTCATGCAAAAAAATGGGAAATCGACTTGTCTTAAGTTCTAGTCGCATCCGACCCGAGCGCTGAGGACTGATGTGTCATAAGGCAGCGTCATCTATATGGTACCTCCGCGATGACCAACCTAAAGAGGTTTGGCTCCTCTGACTGAAGCTACTCGGGACTTGTAAACTTTTGAAGCGCAGCCTCGTGTTCGGCATAACCGTCCATCGAACTTTTAAGTTCGAGGCGCGGCGGTTATCAGCACAATTTAAGATTGAGCAAGCAGGTACTAGTATAGCGGGCTACGGTTTAACTCGGTCGCAGCTACCGCCTGTAGTAGAAGACCTTCAATGCACGGCCTTTAGAGCCTGACTCCTACCTAAGCCTCAAACCTACACGCCCAAGGGCAACGTGCCCACAGTTCCAGGGCCATAGCTCAGAACATTTCATTAGTCTTTCGTGACGACCCTCAACTTTAAGCAAGATTCACCGGCGGCCCCAAAGAAAAAGCAGCCCAGCATCTCACCAGGTCATGCCTCTTATTTACAAAAAATGAACTACAGAGGATCTCTAGGGACACCATCATTTCAATTCAGAAGACCAGCCGGAATGTTGCCTCTGGGGTAAATTTTGGCCATGCCTTCTCGCCAGAGAGACAACCGGATTAGGCCTGCTATGTCCTATTACTAGTACAACGTAAGCCTTCACCCTTCAAACGTAACTCTAGTGCAATAGGAATTGAGAAGTCGGCTAGCAAACGAGGATTAACAACTGTACCCTAATAGCTAAAGCTTCAGTCTAGGAATCTTTCTGGACTTCGGAGTGCGACTTGAGAACCTTATCCCCATCTTTTTGTTTTATCAGATAGGCAGGTTGATCAGAGCTTGCCTCGCGTTTGACTTCGCTTCCCTTAATTGTACGGGTGACATCCTCTGTAAAGCTTTCTTCTACTTCACCGTGTCCATAACCGCTGCCCCACTCCCATTTGACGCTTGTTCCCTTGTTATATGCTTTGCTCATAGTTTTTCTGTTAAATTATTTGTCTTCGCAATATATCTTTTAGTGATCCTTCTTAATATGAAGGGCATCATAGGCTTTGCTCGATCATCTTCAGCACCAATAGCTCTTCCGCGCTGCTGTTAGTCTGCAACTTCTTGCGGATCTCTTTTTTGAAATAGCCAATAGTTTTGCCATCTAAGTAGTTACTGAGCACTCGTGGGTCAATATAGTTAGCTCGGGCTACTGACTCAGTGTTCCCCAGCGCAGCGGCAACTTTGCGAACGGCTTTGATTATTGTTTTATCCGGCGTCTTATCGGGATCGAGTTTAAGTTCCTCTAAGGCAACGGCGGCCAGCACTGTGCCAGCCCAAGTACGAAAATCCTTAGCGCTGTAGTCCTCTCCCATATGTTCCCGGATATAAGTATTTAAATCTGAACTATCGAGCTTATGGCGTCTCCCTTGATCATCAACGTATTTAAAAATTTCGTAACCTGGCAATTCGTCAAGCTCAGCAATCACCGTTGCCAGGGTATGGTCAGTGACTACCTTCTCTTGGTCCTTAGAATGCTTACCCTTGTAATGGAAAATGATCTGATCTCCATCTAACTGCAGATGCTTAGAGCGCAAAGTGGTCAAACCGTAAGTTTCGTTCTCTTTTGTATAGCTGCTGTTACCAGGCCGAAAGTAGGCAGTGTCAATTAGCCGGCACATACAAGCTAGTACCTTATTTTTGTCTAAATCCTCAGACTTCAGATGCTCGCTGGTTACCGCTCGCAAACCCGGAAGCCGGGTACCAAATTTCAGAATTCTGTTAAAGCGCTGCTGCCGCCGCCTCTCAAGCCAGCCTGGATTATAAATGTACTGTTTGCGTTGTTTACTATCGCGCCCCCAGGCGTAAATCTTGGCGCGGGTTGAGACCTTTATCTCAACATTCTCCCAGGCCGGGGGAATCGCTAAAGACTTGACCCATTTTAAATCAGCTTTGTCTGTGTGTTTTACTTTAAAGTGTTTGTCAGTGAAATAAGAAAAACCCCGACCAGATTTTTTTCGGTATAACTTCAACATTAGTGTTTAATTAATAGACTCACTGTAATGCCACGATCAGACAGCGGCCGAGGCGAACAGACTAGGACCATCCCCCGGAGAGGTAGCATTTTAGACTCGACTAGGACGAAGCACTGCACCGAAATATCGGCCGGTAAACTATAGCGATTTCTCTCTCTAACCTTTAGACTATCTAAGGCCTGATTTCACTCAGATTTAGTGCTGGTTATGACTTCAAACAGCTGCTATTTCAAACCAGCGTTCAATAATCTCCGTTAGTGTGCTAGATTGCAGGCAAAGTTTAACTTCTCTTTGTGCTCGAACAACACTCCGAAACAGGTCTCTACATTCAGCTATACAGCGTACACGGTCTGATCCGCGCTCACGACCTGGAGATGGGCCATGACTCTGACACCGGTGGTCAGGTCAAATATGTACTCGAGCTGGCAAAGGCGCTCAGCCTGGACCCGCGGGTGCGTAAGGTGGAACTCTTTACCCGCCTAATTAGTGACCGTAAGGTCTCAGCCGACTACTCCCGGCCCCGGGAGAAGATAAATGACAAAGCAGAGATTATTCGCCTGACTTGCGGGGGAACCAGATATCTTAAAAAGGAGACACTCTGGCCCTATCTGGCTGAATTTGTTGATTCTGCAATTCGTTACGTAAAGCAAGCTGATGACCTGCCGGATATTATCCATAGTCATTATGCTGATGCCGGCTATGTCTGCTCCACGCTGGCCAGTGTATTCGGCATTCCGATGATTCATACAGCCCACTCTCTGGGCAAGATTAAAGAGCAAAAGCTGCTGCGCGATGGCCTCTCGGCTGAACAGGTAGAGAGGCGGTTTAACATGAAGCGACGAATTGAGATTGAGGAGCGGGCGTTACAGTACTCCAGTCTAATCATCACCAGTACTCAGCAGGAGATTTCAGAGCAATGGTCTGAATATGAGAACTCTGGGCAGAAAAACTTCTCTGTGATCCCTCCGGGCATTGATACCAGTACCTTCAGTGATTACCGCGAGGCGCGGTCGGTCAAACACCCCGATACAAAGAAGTTTCGGGATGCAAATTTGATTTTACAAATTGAGTTACGTCGCTTCTTTGCCAACCAGCGTAAACCTCTGATTTTGACGCTTTGTAGACCGGATAAGAAAAAGAACATCCCCGCCTTAATTAAGGCTTACGGCGAAGATCCGGAACTTCAGAAGATTGCTAATCTGGCAGTTTTCGCTGGGATCAGAAAAGATATTTCAAATATGGATAAGGCCGAGCAGGAGGTCCTCACAGAGATTCTGCTTCTGATGGATCGCTATGACCTCTACGGAAATCTAGCGATCCCTAAAAAACATAATTTCTCTTTCGAGGTGCCTGAGCTCTATCGCTTTGCTGCTGAGACTGGCGGGGTATTTGTTAACCCAGCTTTTACTGAACCTTTCGGATTAACCCTAATTGAGGCAGCAGCCTCGGGTTTGCCTCTGGTTGCGACAAACGATGGCGGGCCTAATGAGATTATTCAGAATACAGAGTCAGGCATTCTGGTTGATGTAACTGAGACCAAAAACATTAGTATGGCACTAAAGCGGATTCTTAAAGACAAAGTCTACTGGCATCAGCTCTCTGAAAATGGTGTGCGCGGCATCAAGAAATTCTACACCTGGGACTCCCATGCAGATTCTTACCTGTCTGCAATCACCGAGGTGATCAGGCGTCAAAAGGTCACTCCTAAGCAAAGCCTAAAAAAAGAGCGTATCGGTATCCGCTTTCAGACCATAAAAAAGGCTCTGATTACTGATATAGACCACACTCTGGTTGGTGATGATAAATCGATGGCAGAGCTGATCAAATGGCTCAAGGAGCACGAGGAGGAGGTTTTATTTGGCGTCGCCACCGGCCGTGAACCAGAACTAACTAAGGCAATTTTTAAAGAAATGAATCTGCCTTACCCAGACTTGATGATCTGCTCAGTCGGGTCAGAGATATTTTACGGCGAGAACCTGCTACCGGATGCCGGCTACCGCAAATCAATTAACTACCGCTGGTTCCCTGACCGAATCAGGACGGCCTTAGCAGATATACCGTACCTTCAAATGCAGGAGCCGGACCGGCAGCGTAAGCACAAAATCAGTTATTACCACAAGCAGCCCGAGTTGGGCCTAAAAGAAATCAATAAGGCGCTAGCTAAGCATAACGCATACTCTAACTTGATTTTCTCGCACAACCGCTTCTTAGACTGTTTGCCGATCAGAGCCTCTAAAGGTAAGGCCATTCGTTATCTTGCAGTAAAGTGGGATATCCCGATTAACAAGATGGTTGTTGCGGGAGACTCAGGAAATGATTTTGAAATGCTTACCGGGCAGACCAAGGCAATCGTTGTGGGAAATTACAGCGATGAGCTCCTACCCTTAAAAAACCGTAGCAGCGTCTACTTCTCAGAATACAACTACGCTCAGGGAATTATTGATGGTCTGGAATATTTCAAATTCAAAAATTGATTAGCCTGTTAAGATCTGCGATTCTTGGCTATGCACCGACACCAAGTCTCTGATTCTGAAGAGGTCATTCGCAGGCATCAGGCAAACCTTAGAGAGCGATTTCCACAGTTAGTCACCTCCCGGCAAATCTTATTTAGCGATATCGACGGCACAATTACCGGTTCCGAACAAGATTATTACCAGCTGAGAGAACACCTGAGTAAAAACCCGGATATAATTTTCTGCATAAACTCTGCCCGTAATCCTGCGCAGATTGAAGATTATCTGCAGACTTCGGGAATACCGCGTCCTGCAATCATCGTAGCCTCAATTGGTTCAGAAATTTTCTATCCGGACGGCACTGCGGATGACCTGCTCCCTACCTTGCTTGGCGGTCGCTGGGATTTAGAGCTTGCCCAGATCCACCTGAGAGAGAATTACCCACAGCTGACGCTACATAATCCTGAGAACCAGAATGATTTTAAGCTAGGTTATAGTTTTATTGACCAAGCACCAGAAACATTCGATACGAGCCAACTGACAGCCGAATTAAAGGAGCTGGATATCGATGCAACCGTCAACTTCTCTCATGGGAGCTTTGTCGATGTGATGCCGGCAGAATGTTCTAAAGGTTCAGCTATTAAGTACCTGGCCAAATTATTTTCTTGGAAGACAAATCAAATAATTGTTGCCGGAGATTCAGGAAATGACAGGAGCATGTTTGAGTCGGGGTATCGGGGGATAGTTGTTGCCGGAGAGCACCAACATGAGCTATCGGATCTCCGCCTCAATAAAAATCTGCTCTTCTCAGACCAGCGGGCGATAACCGGCATTATTACCAGTTTAAGCGCGCTTAGCAGGTAGGGTTTGCTATTGGCAAGCAGTCCGAAAATTCTAATTTCAAATTGGGCCTGCTGAGAAGTGAATAGCTTAGGAAAGTCAAATCCTTACGATTAAAGTTTTAAGCTAAAGTGCAAGGGTTTTCACCCTGAGTGGATCAAACCCGCGTACTCCATCTGGGCCCGATGAGGTAATAATCACAGTGATGCTGACGCATCATTAAAGCTTATCTTTAAGAGGGCCTAATTTTATCTTTCCACTAGTTAAAGATTTTGGAAGATCGAAAATTTTTGCGCCATGACTGCCTTCTTTGTAAACGTGCGAACTTCTTCGAATTAGAGGATGCCTCTTGGGCACCCTCTGTGTAGGACTCACTGCCCTGCAGACCCAACATCTCCTCTGCCAGAAGAAATTTCGACCTCTAGTAAGCGGTCGCAGAGCCAAGGGAACGCTTGCAATTGCAGATGGTCATCTGCCAGTCCCTTATCCTGTTCGGCATACTTTAACCATCATCCTCAATCAGCTATTTTTCAAAGTGAGCTTGAGGTATGGTAAGTGAAAATAAGCGGCATTTATTATCAGCAGCAATAAAGTATGGATTACAAAGATTATTACAGCAGTTTAGGTCTGCCGAAGACAGCAACGCAAAAGGAAATTTCTAAGGCTTATAAAAAGCTGGCACGAAAGTATCACCCGGACCTTAACCAGGGAGATAAACAAAAGACTCAGAAATTTCAGGAGATCAACGAAGCTAATGAGGTGCTGGGTGATGCGGATAACCGCAAAAAATACGACAAATACGGCAAGGACTGGAAGCATGCTGATGAGATCGAAAAAGCTCAGTCACAGAGAGGCAGTAATGTTGGCGGAGGCTTTGGCGGAAACAGTTACTCTAGTTACGGGGGCGCATCGGCTAATCAAGGTGATTTTTCTGACTTTTTTAGTCAGTACTTTCAGGAGGGAACGCGCTCAGACAGCTACCAGCAGAATGTCAGATTTCGTGGTCAGGATCTGCAGGCCGCCCTCTCGGTAAAACTTACGGACATCCAGACTGACCAGCAGCAGGTTCTGACAATTGGTGCAAAGAAAGTGCGCGTGACAATTCCGGCTGGCGTCGAAGACGGGCATACTCTTAAACTAACTGGTCAGGGTCAGCCTGGAGTAAATGGCGGTCCAGCCGGAGATCTGCTGGTAAAATTTAACGTGAACAATGACACCGGGTTCAAACGCCTTGGTGCTAATTTGTATGCAGACCAGAAGATCGACCTGCTCTCAGCTGTTCTGGGGGGAGAAATGATTGTTGAGACTATGACCACCAAAGTTAAAGTCAAAATTGCGCCGGGTACTCAAAATGACCATCAAGTCAGGCTTAAAGGAAAGGGTTCGGCTAAGTATCGCTCCAGCGGACAGTTCGGCGATTTGATCGTTAAAATTAAAGTAGAGATTCCCACAGAGCTCTCAGAGCAAGAGACATCTTTGTACAGGCAAATTCAGGAGCTGAGCTCATAATGTCCGAAAAAAATAAGCTTGTAGCGATCATTGAGCTCTGCGCTAGCTACCAAATCCCACAGAGTTTCTTATTTGAACTCTCAGAATACGACCTGGTGCAGATAGTGATTGTTGAACGTGAGAACTACATCGGAGAGCGAGAGATACAACAGCTGGAACAGATGATCCGGCTTCATCGCGATTTGGGTATTACCGCAGATGCGATGCCAGCAGTCTTTACTCTACTTGAACAAGTAGATGAGCAGCAGGCAGAGATCAGACTTCTTCGGGACCGGCTCGCGCTTTACGAATAGTAGCTTCCGGGAGATCGCTTTATTTGATAAAGGGGTTCAGTATAGAGCTGCCCTACACCAGCGGGCCTGTTAAGCCCAAAGTTTCAGCGCTGTCCCGCCATCAATGACTTGGGGCCTGCTGAAAAAGCCATCTGTGCAGTAAAGCTTTATGCTTAGGTCTAAATCTGATACCTGAAGTGCAAGGGTCTCAGCTATAAGTGGCCAAAACCCCTGCACTTCACAAACCCAACTAATTGCAATGCTGCTATCGCATTATTAAGGTATATCTTCAGGGTGCCCTAATTTTGTCTTTTCACCATAAGAAAACTCAGGAAAACCGTAGATTTTTGCGCCAGAAACTTCGTTTCTGCAAAAGCGCAGAGCTCTTTTGAATTAGGGGTTACCTATTTAGCAACCCCCAACCTAAACCGAAACCTCACAGAAGAATTCTCGAGCAGCTCGACTATAGGCCAGGTCGCCTAAGATTACCTGTTGAGCGTATTCTCCCAGACCCCCGTTGGGCCATGCTTCTGTCACCCTCTCCTAGCCCCTACCCTTCGGCTTATAGAGTGCAATGTAGCAAGTCAGCTAAGTGCAGGTCTGAGGCCCCGATTATCTGATTGATGCTTTCTGAGCTATACTTGCCTGCTATGGAAGAGCAAAAAGTAACAGCTGAGGCCTTAAGTACTGATGGCAGGACTGTGTGTCGGGTCGAAGGCGAAGACCGGCCAAAAAAGGTTTTCATCCCTGGTTTGGTTCCCGGAGAAGCGGCGCTAATTAATGGTTCAGAATTGATACAGATTACCAGCAAAAGCCCAGCACGTATCGTGCCACCCTGTCGCTATTTTGATGAATGCGGTGGCTGTGACTACCAATTCATGACCACTCAGAAACAGCGTGCAGAGAAGTTCGCTCTGCTCAAGTTTACTATTTCCTTCTACTATAAAGTGGCAGTCGGCGAGTTTGTTGATTTAAGTGCTGAGTCACCGGAGTTTTACTATCGCCATAAGGCTAAGTTTAAAGTCATTGGCGACCAGATTGGTTTTCACAATAAGAAAACCCATAGTCTTGTCGCTATTGACCACTGCATGCTGCTCAACAAAGAAATTAATCAACAGCTACAGCCGGGTTCGGAACTTAGAGCAAAAGTCGGTAGAGCAGATGGACTAAGAGAATTTAGCATCTTCTCTGACGCTAGAAGAGGTGAGGTTAAAGACAGCATCTCTGCGCAAACTTCTGAGAGTCGCACTGAGAACTTTGTTCAGGTAAACCCTGCCGGGAATGAATTACTTAAGGAGCTGGTGGCAACTCATACTGCTCCTAAACTGAGAATTACTGAGTACTATGCAGGCTCCGGCAATTTTACGTTCTTGCTGGCAGAACAGGCAGCTCAGGTCACAGCAATTGAATTAAACAGCCAGTTAGTTAATGCCGCCAGAACCAGAATTAAACTCGACAAGATCACAAATGTTAAATTTCTCAAACAGAAGGCTGAGGTTTATGCTCGGACTGCTAAACACCAGGATCTCGCTTTGCTGGACCCTCCGCGGGCGGGCGCTAAAGCGGTTGTTTCCCAGTTTGACCCAGCCATGACCCCGACTGTAATCTATGTGAGTTGTAACTTAGTGACATTAGGACGTGATCTGCTAATATTAGCGTCTAAAGGCTATGTCGTTGAACGAATCTACTTTGTAGATATGTTTGCTCAGACAAAACACCTTGAGCTGGTTGCAATTTTAAAGTCTGCTTAATCTGTAAGAATAACTACAATGCTACACAAAATTTTACCCTTTCTCATTTTCATTCCGCTTGCGCTTTTTGCTCAGGATGGGGATATGCCGGCGCAACCGCAGTCTGCTATTGAACTGTCCAAGCCAGTTAAGCAAGAGACTCTAAAAGAAGAAACCCAAGCCAAGTCTGCAACACCGACGGAAGAAAAGACTGGAAAGGAAAAGGCTGATAAAAAAGCAAAGCGCGCAAAGAAGAACGAGGTTTCTACATTAAAAGCTGGAGACCGTCAGGTACTGGGCTGGACCGAAAAAGTCATGCTTCAACCAGAGGAATTACTGATTACTGCAAAGTTAACCAGCGGTTCTGATGCAAATAAAATGCATGCCGAGGACATCCATACTTTCAGACGCGGCGGCCAACGCTACGTGAGATTTACCAGCATTGGTCTAGACGGTAAAGATCATGTGCTTGAGAAAAAACTGATTGAAACTAAAACTATTAAGTATACTTCCGGTCGCAGCAGTAGCCGGCATATCATTGAGTCCGGACTTTGTCTGGCCAATGTTTATTATCTGATTGAGTTTGGCCTGGTCGACCAGAAAAACTCGGACCATAAGATTCAAATCGGGCGCGACATACTTGCCGGGCACTTTGTGATTGATCCGGGTAAGACTAAAACAACGAGACCTAAGTGTTCACTGCCTAAATCTGCCGCAGCTCAAAAAGAAAAAAAGCAGTCGGCCGCTAATTAATCTTGGTTCTATTCGGTTGCGGACTTCTCATGAATAAACGGTTACTTTTCTATCTGAGCTTTGTGTGCCTTGCACTACAGGCAAGTTGCGCCCCAGTGCTAGCCCCTGAACCCAGCAGCCTGTTTCAGACCGGATGGCTGGAGCAAGTGAGCATCGGCGATAAAGACTCAGGGATAATCATGCATGCCAAGCTCGATTCTGGCGCAGATAGCTGCTCAATCCACGCTGAGGATAAGAAGATTTCTTCAGAGGGCGACCAAAAGTATATGACATTTACATTGACTAATCGCTACGGTCAGCGAGAGCGGGTCAAGCATCAGATTATCAGGTTCACCAAAATAAAAACAAAAGCCGGCGGAACACAGTTGCGGCCGGTAATTATCATCGGTGTCTGTCTGGCTGATCGGTTTGAGGCTGTCGAGTGTAACCTGGTGGATCGGTCTAACTTTGAGTACCCGGTGCTGGTCGGGCGAAACATGCTGGCTGGTAATGCGCTGGTTAATTCGAGTGAAACTTATCTGACCAAGCCTTCGTGTCAGTAGTGGGCCAGTGGCTCGGTAATTGTCTGAAATTAAACTTATGAAAAAGATTATCTACATAATTTTCTGCGTGAGCTTAATTCTTGCAGCCCTTTTGCTTATGTATTTTAGGGTAGAAAAGTTTGATCAAGCACTCGTTCCCAGCTTTAACTTTCGCTACTGGACGGTGCAGCAGAAAGTGATGATCAACCAGCCAGCTGGTAATTTCAACCTCAAGCTACAAATTCCTAACAAAAAGAATGGTTCTAAACTAATTGACGAGTCCTACTCGGCTAAGAATATAAATATCCTGACCCTCACTGAAGAAGGCATCCGCAAGCTGGACATCAGCGGCAAGAATCAGGCTAAAGAGGCAAATGCAATTCTCTATAACGCTGTGCTCGAGCAAGGCAACAAGGATGTTACCCTTCCGCAGAAGCTAATTGACGGTCAGCGGAAAATTCTGCTGCAAAACCTTAACGAAAAGACTAAGAGTAATTACGAGCAACTAATCAGAACTCTGCGCCAAAGCGGGCGCGACCCGGCTCTGTTGCGGCAGTCAATTCTTGATTGTTTCCTCGGAACGCAATGCCAGGATTCAGAGTTTAAAATTAAAAATGGCATCTCAGAAAAGGCGCTGGCAAAAAAGGTGGCCACTGCCTTGCATCTGGCTGGCATCAACAACCTGATCTCTTATGGGTTTTTCCCTGAGAGCCATCAGGCAAAAAAACAGGGCTTTCGCTATTGGTTGCGCACATCAATTAAGAATCAACAAAAGAACCTGTTTCTTGACCAGGACACCTCTTTCTCGGCAACCCAAGTGTTGTTTTGGGATTATCTGGACCTCTCAGGTCAGACTATCCTCAATGAAACCGCCACAGTCGAGTACACTCTGGCTCCTCTGACTGATTACAGACTTAAGCATAGCGTTGAGAATCAGGAGAGACCGGGATTCTGGCGCTATATATCTTTTGATAACTTACCTTTAAGTGAGCAGTCAGTGTTTCAGCGTATGTTGCTGATCCCAATCGGAGCCTTGATTGTCTGTGTATTACGGGTACTGGTTGGATTACCAACTTTCGGTACGTTTATGGCAGTACTGATTGCTCTGGCACTTTTGGAGGTGGGGCTGCTGAGCGGGCTGGTTCTGCTGGTGCTGATTGTCAGTGTAGCCTTGTTGCTGCGCTCGGGCCTGGGTAAATTCAATTTGCTTTTGGTGCCCCGGGTATCAACTATGTTAATCATAGTTGTGGCAATCGTGCTGGGAATCTGCCAGTTAGCAGTCTTGCACGGTTACGCTAACGGCCTCTCAGTGCAGTTATTTCCTGTGGTGATCCTGACAATGCTGGTTGAGAGAATCTCAATCCAGATTGAGGAGGGAGGCTTCAGAAAAACTCTGATGCTCTTCTCAACCACTACGCTTGCTGCGGTAATTGTTTACTACGCAATTTCTAATCCCTACCTTGCCTATTGGGTCTTCTACTTTCCGGAGCTTAACCTATTGATTCTGGCTTTGATTATCCTGACCGGGCGCTACACGGGCTATCGTCTCAACGAGGTTTTTCGCTTCACTGCATTTAACCGATAGCCATAGAGATGCAGCTGCCATTTAAGAAATATCGAAAACATGGCGTCCTGGGGATTAACGGGCGCAATGGCCGGTTTATTCAGGTCTACAACGAGCGCAAGTACTATAACTATGCCGATGATAAGTTAGAGGCAAAGCGCTTGGCTGCTGCAGCCGACATGAACGTTCCTGAGCTCTATGGCGTGGTAAGAAACTATTCTGATGTGAAGCATTTTGCCCAAATTGTCGCTCCCTACCCCGAATTTGTAATTAAGCCGGTGCATGGGTCCGGCGGCAACGGTATCCTCGTGCTTAATCAGGTCGGAGATAAATACCAGCGCGCTAATCAGGAGATAATTACGCAGGAGCAGATCCGCTATCATCTGGGTAATATTCTCTCTGGTCTGTTTA
Organism: Prasiola linearis; assembly: GCA_032356305.1. Lineage (NCBI taxonomy): Eukaryota > Viridiplantae > Chlorophyta > Trebouxiophyceae > Prasiolales > Prasiolaceae > Prasiola > Prasiola linearis. Next base: position 23,406 of record JAULKR010160792.1, read on the forward strand.
GCTTAGGTGAGCAGCCTGATCATGCGATGATCGAGTATAAAATTAATTTTGACCCGGTATTTGAGGCAATCTCTTTCCAGGGAATTCCTGATGTCAGAATTATAATCTTTCAGGGAGTCCCGGTCATGGGGATGCTCCGCTTGCCGACAATTAAATCTGACGGCAAAGCCAACCTGCAACAGGGAGCAATCGGTGTCGGGATTGATTTGCACAAGGGCATCACCCTGGATGGATACTCCAAAACGATGTCCCAGGTCGAGCAGCATCCTGATACAGCTAACCCTATAGCGGGCGTAACAATTAAGCACTGGGAACAAATTCTTGATATCTCAGCCCGTTGCTTTGATATCTACAAACTAGGCTACATGGGAGTTGACCTGGTTCTTGACCGTGAATTGGGGCCAATGCTGCTAGAGGTTAACGCCAGGCCAGGGCTGGCAATTCAGCTGGCTAACAGCTGTGGTCTTGTTCACAGACTGCAAATGGTCAAGGACAATATCAGGGATCTAGGTGATTATCAGGAAAAAATTGAGTTCGCCCGCACCTATTTTAGGCCCTAAGTAAACTTTTAAGTTTATTAGCAGGCAAACATCCAGTATAAAGAAAAGCATGGATAATATTAATCACGAGCACTTCTCCGGGCAGCATGATGATGAGAAGATCCTCTACGTTGTTCGCCCCCACTGGGTATTTCTAGTGAGAAACCTGCTAAAGACTACCACTCTGGTCGTTATCGTAGGTTTGCTATACTGGCGCGGAGCGCAATATCTGGAGGGCATGACCACTGATATCCGCTACGCCCTGCTATCTGTGATTGTTCTGTTTTCTGCCGTTAAGTATTGGTGGAACTTCAAACTTTTTTTCGGGCTCAAAACTTACCTGACTGACCGCAGGGCACTTAGAGTTTGTCCCGGTTTCCCGATCACACAGACAAAGCGTTCGCTGTTCTGGCGGGAAGTGAGCAAAGTCAGAGACGTCTCGTCATCAATCTTCTGGAGATACCTGAAGATTGGGCAAATCGAATTCGACTCTCATATGATGGAAGGCAGCGGCGATATGTTTATGCCTGATGTTTTCTATTTTGAAGATCTCGCTAATTATTGCGATAAGATTCTGCACATGGCGCGCACCGAGGATCCGGCAATTAAGGAGCTTAGTCCATTCGTTGCAAAGAAAAAATTCGAGCGAACAAATGACGGCTCGGAGCTTGAGGCTCGCCGGCTGGCTGCAGAGAAAGCTGGTGTGAAAGGGTCAGGCGGCGATAAACTCGTCGACCTGCACCGCCAGAAGCGGACAGCTTCGCGCTAGTCCGGTCTCAAAGCATAGGCTGAACAAATTGTAGGTTTGATCAGGCTTTGAAGCTTACTGAGGTTGATAGATCTTCAGCGAAAGCTCAGGATTATCAAATTGCACGACATCTCTGGCTTGCCAGTCCGCAGGGATTTCCGGAAAGTAGGTATCCCCACTCACCTCTCGGTGGATTTGCGTCAGATGTAACTCATGCAGATAGGGCATTGCTTGTTTGTAGATCTCTCCGCCCCCTATCACCCATAATGTGTCACCCTGCAGGCTCTTAGCATACCGCTCGGGCAATTGACCCCCGGCTGCTACCTGAGTAAGAAAATCCAGCAGATCCCTCACCACTAAAACCTCAGAAATATCTTGCTCTTGCCTTGTTACAACCAGATTCTGTCGGCCCGGAAGCGGCTTGTAGGCCTCCGGCAGAGAATCAAAAGTCTTACGACCCATCAATACTGTCTGACCCCGCGTCTGGCTGGAAAAGTACTTCATATCCTCAGGATAATGCCAGGCCAGCTCCCCCCCGGATCCGATAACTTTGTTTTGCGCACAGGCAGCGATCGCTTTAATTTTCATCAGACAGCAATTTTGAACTTAATGTGCGGCTGAGGATTGTAGTTTTTCAGAGTAAAGTCATCATAGGCAAAATCAAAGATGCTCTTTACTGCCGGATTGATCTCCATCTGCGGCAGCTCTCCGGGTGTGCGGCTAAGCTGCTCGCGGGCCCCTTCAAGGTGGTTAGCATAGATATGAACATCACCAAAAGTATGAATAAACTGGTCCGGCACCAAGCCACTGACCTGAGCCATCATCATGCAGAACAGAGCGTAGCTGGCGATGTTAAACGGTACGCCAAGCATCAGGTCAGCAGATCTCTGATAGAGCTGCAAACTAAGTTTTCCGTCACTGACGTAGAATTGTATCAAGGTATGGCAACCCTGCGGCGCCACAGCCGGCTGGTCCGCCGGATTAAAGCCAAGGATAATATTTCTGCGGCTATACGGGTCATTTCTCAGCAAATCGATAGTGCGCTGAATTTGATCAACTTTGCCTTGGGGGCCCTCCCAGTTCCGCCACTGCTTGCCGTAGACCGGTCCGAGCTCGCCTGTTTCGTCCGCCCATTCATCCCAAATGCGGACCCCATGTTCATTAAGATAGCCAACGTTTGTATCACCATTTAAAAACCAGAGTAGCTCGTAGATGATCGATTTAAGGTGAAGTTTCTTAGTGGTCAGCAGCGGAAACCCCTGACTAAGATCAAATCTAAGTTGCCTGCCAAACACAGAGTAAGTCCCTACTCCCGTTCTGTCCTGCCTGCTCTCCGTGCCATCCTGGGGCTTCCCATTCTCTAAAACGTCGGCTACTAAATCCAGGTATGTTTGCATGAGCTAAATTTATCTGAATACGCAGATAAATAAAAGTATCGCGGAATCACCACTCAACTTGATAAGTTTCAAGGCAGATCTTTGAGCGACTTCAAGCGAATCCCTTCGCAAAGCTGCGGATTTGAGAAGTACAGAGGTTCGGCCAAGGTATTTGCGTTGCGGGAGATGGCTTGCGTTCCGTAAGCTGGGCAAGCTCAGCTAGCGACGTCCTAACATTAACTTAGCCTTGCTCCGCTTTTACAGTATAGATTTCCTTTAAGTTTCTGAAGTTGCTTTCATGGTTCATCCCATAACCAACAAACCATTCGGACTCGGCATACTCAAACCCTATGTAATCAGGTTCAAAAATCTTATTCTCGATCGTCCGACGAATTAGCACAGCAGATTTTACCGACTTCGCACCATTATCAGTGCAGTGCTGATGAATCGCTGCCAGAGTTCTGCCAGAGTCACAGATATCATCAACCAGCAGCAAGTTTTTACCTTTAACATCAAGATCCTGCAGATCAATCCGGATCTCTTCCCTCGCCTGATTATCCTTCGGGCGATATCCCCAGGATCTAACCGGCGCTATCTGAATTGAATAATCAATCTCGCGCACAAGATCAGCAAAAAAGAAGATCGCACCTCTGAGAATCGGAACAACAATCAGCTCCTCGTCCTGTAAATCATCGCTGACCCACCCGGAGATCTCCGCGCCAAGCCCCCTCACCCGCAGGTCAATCTCAGACTGCTCATAACAAAGCTTAAAGTCATCAGGTGTATCAGTCAGTTTTTTCATAGAGCTCTTATAAGTAATTTTCGCGCGCAGCTCAAATGGTTAGTAGACCATCAGATACTACAGTGAGCCCACCTTATGCTAGCTAAGGATCCGTCTCCCAACCCCAGAAGATAACCCAAAAACGTCCGTCCAAAATTGTCTGCGCACTCTAGACGCAGAATTATGGTGCTCGAATTTTTTTTAAAATCAGCATGATCACTAGCGGATTGCACGGGAGCATTATTCCTGTTTCAACACAGGTGGTGGCGTTAAGGTACACCCCGCCTAAAGATTGCACCTCGACGCCTTGCCATTACGTGGCTATGTTTCGCAGGTTCTGATAATTTGTTGCTGATTGGTAGGGGTGCTGGAGATTTTTCAGATCTATTCCCTTGTTCTCAAGCCTGACTCTGCCGATAAACTGTTTTTTTCATCCTCTTTAATTTCTGCCTCTTCAGCGGCAACCAGCTCTTTGATTTTCCTGTTGTACTCCGCAATCTCTGCGTCAGTGTAGTTTAGCTGATATTCGGAACCGTCTTCACTTCTGAATACTCCTTTATATCAGTCACCCGGGTCGATAATCGAGAGAGTCTTTAGTTTAATACCTGATAGCTTAGCTCTTTGTCTGGCTACTTTTCTAAAGTAACTATAAGCATGCTTGTTCTTTTCTGCTGGCAGAATACCGGCACGGCTGAGCCGATAGGCTCTGAGGTGGGACTTCGGTGAGCAAAACTGTGCCCAGCTGCTCAGACCGGGGGTATTTGGTAATACTGCTGACTAAGCCGTCTTTGACTGGATTGTCGTAGATATAGGCTATCTTATCAATTACATCAGCAGGAGTGAGTAAGCTCTGACAATCATAGCCGTCCTGCCAGATAGTACGCTTTTTGCGACCGAGCAGGCGGTTGATGTAGTGAGAGCTCTCAGTCTTAAAGCGTTCCATGAAACTAGGGACGTCCTCAGGATTGTAGCAGCGTAAAAGTATGTGGATATGCGTGCCTTCAACAATGAAGTGGCTAATTTTGATATCGGGGTAGAGTAGCTTTGCGCGAAGGATTGCTGATTTAATCAGCATGATCTCTAGTGGATTACATGAGAGCATTAGGCCAGTTTCGACACTGGTGGTGACGGCGTACACCCCACCGTTTAAGACTGCGTCTCGACGCCCTGCCATTACATACCTATGTTTCGCAGGTTCTGCGGATTTGTTGCTAAATAGTAGCGATGCTCGAGTTTTCTGAAGCGTCTAAGAGTAGAACAGCCGTTCTATAATAGGCGAAAGTTGGCCATTTCTAGGGGTTAAGCTTATCTGATGTGTCAATATGGTTACACTTAGAGATAGCGGTATCATAAGTGTCTTTAACGGGAATAAACTCTGCGGGTTTTTAAATCGGTAAGTATTAGCAGACCGTAATTTAATACTCTGCAATTTAAATAGGAACATCTAAATGTTAGAATTAGTAAACAATTCTGTTAAGTCTGCTGTCGACTTGGTATCTAAGATTAACCCATTGAGACGTGAGAGTTCGTCAGCTTTGGCTTTAGCTTCAGTATTGGTAGCAGCAGCCGGTCATAGTACTGACGCTGAGGCGGCAATGTTTCCTAACGCTGACAATACAGTTGCCCTAAGCAACGAGGAGGCTGGATTAATAAAGAATTATGCGTCGACGGCATTCGTGGTTACTCCCGAGTTGAAAACTGCCAACCCGTATAAGTTTTCTGCTTTGATCGCGGTCGGGGTTGATACTAACCAAGGGGTTGTCACAGCGGACGCTTCGAAGCTTGATCTCGATTTTCGTTTGTTCGATAGCCCTTCAGCTGCGGCTAATGGGGATGCCTCAATTGTCACAACGTTGAGCCGCAATCTTCTATTGGAGTTTAAGAACGAATCTGGCGGCGCGCTGATAACTGAGACTACCTCTGAGGGTTTTACGATATTATCTTCACTAAATAACGTTAATGATTATGGTGCTCCGTTTGCAAACACCACTACTAGAGGAGATTATATTTTGGTAGAGCGAGAGACGAACCCAGCTGAAAGTGCGGACTTTAGAAGCGTATTCCAGTCCTTACCTGATGGGAAGGTGCTAGCTCTCGGTTTTAGTGAAGGGACTGCAAGCGCTAGTGCCTACACTCCAATCGCTCCTTCTGTCGGAGACTCGGCTGCTTTAACATTCAATACGAGCGGTTTGGTTGTGGCCGATGAAAGATTATATGTTGATTTGAATCCAATAGTCCCCGAGCCCTCTTCCGGTGCTATTCTTGTGTTGTCCGCTGGAATCGCAGCTTTGAGACCAAGGAAGACCACAAATTAAGATGAATAAGGGCGCTAGCTTAGTAGAGTATGCGCTGCTTGTCTCCCTAATAGCCTTGCTAGCCGTACCCGCTCTATTGGTCTTAGAGGAGCCTATAGGTACAATATTTTGTCAAGCGGGTTACGGTTTAAGTAGTGGCAATCGGGATCCCGCCCACGTCTTGAAAGCGCGCTGGAATAAAGAGGCAAGCTGCTGCATCGATACTGCGTCTCTTGAACATTGTACTACCCCTATTAGTTACGGTGGTTGTAAAGCAGAACGGTTTTGCTTCTAGTGCTCGAGTACTTTCTCTAGTTTGTCTTGTCTGAGAATTAAAAAGACCCTCTCGGTAGGTGGGAGGGTCTGCCTAATTAGGAATTTCAATTCTTTTCCGGCAGAGCTCTCAATCGAAGACTGAGATAAGTCTAATGGCTGCGGTATCTCCTCTTTCAGGGTGAAAACTTCAACTACATATCTATCCTTGAAGTCTGTACCAAGGAATAGTCTACCACTTATGCCTTGCCTCAGATCAGAGAGACCGTCGGTCAAAACAAGTGAGGCTATTGCTGCAGACTCCTTAGTTTTGATTCTGTTTAAGAGAGTATACTGCACAGAATACCTTAGCTTAGAAGCGTTGTTAGGGAATATTTGGGACACAAAAATTCGATCAGTCGAGTCGGTAAAGTCTGAAGCTATCGTAATCTTGTCAGGTCCTCGGTAAAAAGTAAGATCATCAAATTGGTAAGGTTCAAAAAATGCATTTCTAAACGTCGGCATTCCCTTAGCAATCCCTACTTGTTTGTGTTGCCCTACGTCCATTAGAACAGTCTCTTTTACGAGTATTTCGTCTCCCTTGAACCGGTATTCACCGTAGATTTCAACTAGTTGCTCCGCTAAAACTGTCGAGAAAAAAAAGGGAATAAGAAGAAAAAACAAAAATTTTGATCTCATAAACATATCTAATAGCAAAACCTTATATTGTTCGCGAGAGGCTGCAAGTAGTAACTAAGATTAGTCCAGATTATATTTAAGCCGTATCTAGACCTAATCTACCTCAAACGACACTTTTTCCTAGTATTTTTGCGAGTGTATCTATGATGGCTAATTGCGACAAGGCTGCCAAACGAATTAAAAAAGTTCCTTTGAAGCGAATTTGTTTGACGACTAGAATAGCTCTCTTGTCCTAAAAAGCGAAACTCTTAGTAATAGAGGAGATAAAAGACCCACGCCGCCCTGCGGTCTCAGTTCTATTTAACTCCAGTGCGGAAGAAAAAATACCAGATGGAATTAAAACACCTAAAGAACCAGCTAATGACTGCTTTGAAGGCTACCTAAGGTTCAGCTCTTCCCCAATAAAACAATAGTCAATAAACCCATCAGTCTCCTCACCTACAAAAAGTTTCTCAAAACAAGCAACTTTTTCTGCCTCCATTCGATACTGTATCTATGAAGAGAAACTCCACGGGCCTAGTCTCACTAGAATACGCTATGGCAGCAGCAATAATCCTGCCCTTAATTCTGATGATGACTGATACTGCTAACCTCTTTCGTGCTCGAAGCGTAATTGCACAGAGTTTAAGTTCAACCCTGCGCTGCTTAGCAGCAGTCAACGGCGATTGTATCAATTACCAAGCCCACGAATACAAAGCGCAATACGTAGCGGACCTCTACAAATCGACTACCGGCTGGCCAGTGCAATATCAACGCTACGGTTATGAGACAGAGTGGTTAGAAACAGATCAGACCCGCTACTTCAATCCTACAGTCCGTATCCTCGATACGATGACCTACCGCGAGCAACAAAAGGAGCTGGTGCTGGTTGAGAACAACAGCAGTGCCACTTTTAAGGTTGAGCATCCGGTGATGATTTATGACTCGCCGTATGTTGATACCGGCGATACCGTTCACACAGCCCTGCTGTCTCAGTTTTATCTGACTTCAAAGCGGAAGGAAAAATTTCCGCGTACCAGTATTGATTTGAGCGGTATTGTCTTGCGTCCAACAGAATTAGGCAGGAGAGCATCAATTACATTCAGAGCGCCGATGCCCGTTGGGCTAAAAGCAAGCGACCTGAAAGATCTCAAAAGAACCTGCTTCAGAGCTAAAAGCTTCGGTCGCCCTGCACCTAATTATCTTTTTGATAAAAGTTTTGGGACACACACGCAGCCATGCTCAAAAAACAAAACGCTCAAGTACGTATTACAATTAAATGGAAATTTGATTAACAATGGCCTTAAATCGACTGAAGCTAGTAAGGCAAAAGTCGTAGTTTATCTGGATGGCCAGAGTCAGCCGGCCCATGCAATCGCTGCTAGAAGAATTAACCCCGGGTTAAAGAATAATGCTAATTTTGTCCCCAGAGGGATAAACCTAACCCCTCAGTATTTGTCTGAAACCTTCAACTATTCTGAGCTACTCAGCGATCAATTGAACAGTAAAATCTATTTAATTCCGGGAAACGTTTACCGTCTGTCTTTCGAGTTGACTGATTTAGAGGGCACTGGTCTCGGCTGGCGCGGCGCAAAAGCTAAGGTGTTGGCTCCAATTTTTACAACCTTCAAGAAAGGTGACCTCGTCTGTAAGAATGATAGGTACACCTATAACGAAAAGTCTGAGATTGTTGGCTGCGACTCCGAAGTATTTCTTACAGACAACCAAGAAGGCAACCCAGTTCCTAAATACCTACTGATCCGTGACAAGCAGGTAAAAAGTTCAGTCAGAAGCTCAAAAGGCTGCACCTACCTCGAAGATGCCAAACCAGAGCCAACCGGCGAGTGCGTTGCAAAAGGCAAGTGCTACTATGATTCTTTTTTCTCTCAACTTTGCCAGGATTCGAAAATCAGTACCACGCGGTGTGCCGACGATAATTACGGTACAACCTCTGAACTTTACAAAGAAGTATATGCTGCCTGCCTAGGGGAAGAGGCACCTTATAATGACAAAACTGATAGCTTTTCACTCCTCAAAAAAGTCAAAAGTTTACCCGAAATTGATTTTCTCCAGAAGTCGCTCAATTGTTCTGAATCTACCGTGAGTTATCCCGCGCCGCTAAATAGGTATCAAGAAATTCTAACGGTCGAGTCAGAGGCAGTAGGATTTCCTGCAGTTGTAACTACGGCGAATTTGCCGATTGAGGTTTACGTAAAGCAAAACCCTCAATATGACTGCCCTCAATTTTTTCGGCCAAAGACAGAAGTTGTCTCACCTGGTCGAGCTGCAAATAAGCTCTTTAAAGATACAGTTCTAAAAGGGGTCCACCCGATCAGCTGCAATTACGCAGAGCAAGTTAAGGCTATTGTAAGAGAAAAATTAAAATTCTCAGACGGCCAATACATAAAGCCCACGCTTGAAAACGTGAGCGGTCTAGTTACCTATTCAGACACAAGACCTTCAGCTGGTGCATGCTATCCTTTCACGCAACCAGTAATTACTGCGGATCTTAGTTCGGCGCCGGTTGAGACCTTTAGTTACGCAAAAGGTAATTATCCTGAAAAATGTGACTTCCCAGGCTACTCGTGTCAGGTCAGATCCACTGGCTTTAAAAAGCTCAGTGAGGAAGAGAGATTAGTAGACATGGGCGCTGCCAGACAGCGCGCCGAATTAGCTTTACAGGCAAGCTATCCACTTGCTCACGCCTGTAAAGCCGGCGGATTACCTGACGGTGATTACTGTTACGATCTGGGAATTAAATTTGACGGTAATAGGTTCGATGCCACGTTGAGTCTAAATTTGCCTGTTTTGAGCCTATTTAATCAGAAGCAAGTGCGGATGAGTCGCACAGAATCGCACTACTGGCAGGGGGCTTACTGAACCTCGATTATTATGCTAAAATCTAAGTTATTGAAACCTCTAACCAAATAATCTAATGCTCCGATTTTGCGCTCTAATAGTTCTGACTTTTACTCTATGCTTCTCTCTTGAGGCAGAAAGTTTTGAGGTGACTAAGATTTCGGCTATCAAAAACTGCTTTGGTAGTTCAGCAAGTTTTTATGACAATAAGCTAATCCATACTGCCTGCGACTTAGGCGCAGATAATTATCAAAGTGGTGATAATGAATATACCGTAGTTGGGGACGAAATTTTCATAAGTTCGAAGTTCGCAAAGTATTCGTCTGTCTTGGGAGGCGGTCTCTCAGTCGAAACCAATGATGGTGATGCTGGCTTTGATCTAAAGTATAATTATCTTTTATGTAAAAACTCAAGCTCGTGCCAAGGGATAGATGATAGCTTACGGATAACTCAAGATGGATATAATGTTCCAGAAATCCTCCCCGCGAATGCACCGCTAGTGATCGCTGCGGACGACACGGTATACGATGAAGCCTCAAAGAGAACTCACGTCAATTTCTTAGTCTATAACCAGAAAACCAAACAAGTAGTTTACCTTCAGGATAAGTTGCGTGGGAAGAGGCAGTACAGCAACATTAGACCCCTTCGGGTCAATTCTGATGGTAGTTTTGCGTACATGTTAGTTGACCTAGGAAAAATTATTTCTGCTCGCTATTTTGATGGCACTAAATTTAAAAAGGTCCGAAGGCTGAATAAGAGATTTAGTCTCACCCCGATTGTTAGAGCAGATGGCACTATATTGTCTGTTGGAAGAGACATCAGTTTCACCTCTCATGTTGTGCTACAGAAAGGACGCAATATTCGAAAGCTAGCTTTGCCACGGGGTAAGTTTTATCGGGAGGCCGACAAAAATATAATCTTTTGGATAGAAAATTCAGCTGATGATGGTTTGACCTTGGTATTTGCAGCTGGCAAGGGTAAGCGCAAATTTTTCTACTACGAGAACGACCAACCTAAGAAACTGAAAAAACCTAAAGGCGAGAAATGGCGAAATCTTAGATTTGTCGATATGACAGCCTGTGGGGACATTATGTTCATAAATGATAAGAACGGAACCCTCTATGTGTATAAACGGTCCGCTTGCTCTGATACATAAGACCGGCTTTCGCCTTTAGTAGTGAGTTTGTGACAAGGCGGGTCATCATTTTGACCAGCAGTAAATCAGATTGCAGCTAGGTATCGAGCCAGAGTTTAAGGCTACGGGATCGCCCCGGGAATTTTGTTGTTGTAACTGCATAATCAAACTTAACGATAGTCAGTTTGGGGGCAGGTTGATTGCCAACTTGCTGACCCCTCCTTATTTCGTGTTAGAGTTTCGAATTGGCTTTCCGCAAGGCTGAAGGTTCTGCACTCGATAGTTTTTTTAAGCAGATTATAGTAGTTAGGGTTCTCCACAGAGACTTTAGAAACGAGCTGCACTTGAAATTTTTCACACGTAAGTACCGGATCCTGCATGTTTGCCTGCTCGTTATAATTTTACTCGCTGGTCTTAAGGCAATTCAGGTGGTGGCTGCAATCAAGGCGGGAGCCGAGCAGGGGCCACCCCCTGCTACGGTAAATACTACCGTCGTTAAGTCTGATAACTGGCCGGAGACTGTAAGTGCTGTCGGCACTTTGATTGCCCGTCAGGGGGCAAGACTGAGTTTTGAGGCTAATGGTCGGGTCGCTGCTATAAACTTTGAAGCGGATCAGCGGGTAGAGGCCGGTGCCGTCTTAATTTCTTTGGATACTGCTGTGGAGCAAGCGGAGCTAGAGGCGGCTGAGGCGAGACTTAAGCTTGCGGGAATCACCCGGGAGCGGCAGGCCAAGCTTCGTGACCAGAAGGCCAATTCAGTGGCGGATCTTGATTTGGCTCAGGCTGATTTGCGGCTGGCGCAGGCAGAAGTCAGTCGGATTGAGTCACTGATCAAAAGAAGACAGGTGATCGCCCCTTTCTCCGGAGTAGTGGGCATTAAGAAAGTAAATGTCGGAGACTTTATCGTTCTCAGCAACGAAGCGGTAGACTTAAACGATAACAGCGAGTTTTACCTGGAGTTTAATCTGCCGCAGAATATGGTCAGCAGCTATAAGACTGGCGACCGGGTGACTGTAAGCGTTGATGACGGGAAAGAGTCAAATGAGTTTGACGGGGTTCTCACTGGGATTAACTCGCAAGTTGATCCGCTGACCCGAAATGTTCTTATGCAGGCAGCGATTAAAAACCGGGATGATTTGCTGAAGGCTGGCATGTTTGTCAGCCTGGAGTTGATCCGCGACCAAGCCAAAGAGGTACTGATTGTTCCGACCAACAGCATAATCTATACCCCTTACGGCAATACGGCTTATGAGATTATTCGCGCAGCTAAAGAGCCACCTTTTTCAGCACAGGCTCACACGGTTAAACTCGGCAGAATCAAAGGCGACTTCATTGAGGTGGTCTCGGGGCTTAAAGAGGGCCAGGAGATTGTTGCTTCAGGACTAACTAAGATCTTCCCGGGAGTAAACATCTTTGTAGATAATTCAGTGTTGGCTGTTGCAGAGATTGACCCTGCTATCGAGAATAAATAACAGCAAGGTAGTAGCTCAAATAAGATGCAGCAGCTTAAGGTTACAAATTTATAACCAGAAAACAAACTAACGTCCTGATGTCTTTCTGTCTTTTCGCCCTTTACTTTTAGCCTCTTCTAAATGAAAAAATTCACTGACATCTTCATTAACAGGCCGGTGCTGGCAATTTGTCTGAATCTGCTGATTCTGGTGGCCGGTTTTCAGGCGACCAAGAACCTCACTACCCGCCAATACCCCAAGAGTGATCTGGCTGTTGTGAATGTTCAGACCGCCTACGTCGGTGCAGATGCAGACCTTGTGCGGGGGTTTGTGACAACTCCCTTGGAAAAGTCGATTGCAGGAGCAGACGGCATTGATTATCTCAGCTCCTCAAGCGCTGCAGGTATCAGTATAATTAACGCTCACCTGAAGCTAAACTATAATATCTACGATGCGCTCAGCCAGATCCAGGCGAAAGTCGCCGAGGTCAGAAATGATCTGCCACCGGAGGCAGAGAGTCCAACAATTGCTGTTGAGACTACTGATAACAAATTCGCCTCGATGTATCTGAGCTTCTACTCTGATGAGCTGGACCAAAATCAGATTACTGATTACCTCCTCCGCGTGGTGCAGCCAAAGCTCTCATCAGTTGCTGGTGTGCAAAGAGCGGACACGCTTGGTGCCAGAATATTTGCGGTGCGAATCTGGTTAGACTCCGCGCGGATGGCCGCGTTTAACGTCTCGCCCAGCCAGCTCAAGAGCGCCCTGCTAAAAAACAACTACCTTGGTGCTCTTGGTAAAACCAAAGGCTCACTTGTTGCCTATAACCTCAAAACCAATGCTGATCTGAAGAGTGTTGAGGAGTTTAAGAATCTTGTAGTTCGTAATGAAGGTGACTCAGTTGTTAGGCTCTCAGATATTGCTGAGGTAGAACTTGGTGCTGAGAACTATGATGAGGATGTTCGCTTTGCCGGGCAAACTGCAACCTTTATGGGGATCTGGGTGTTGCCGGATGCAAACTCTTTAGATGTTATTAAGGCTGTCAGAGAGACATTTCCTGAAATCAAAGCGACTCTGCCGGCCGCCCTTGATTTTGATGTGCCATACGATGCCACTGAGTATATTGATGACTCAATTAAAGAAGTGGTTAAAACACTCGCCGAAACTATTCTGATCGTAGTGGTTGTGATCTTCTTGTTTATCGGTTCACTGCGATCGATTTTGATCCCCGTTGTTGCAATTCCTCTTTCTCTGCTTGGCGCAGTTGTAATCATGTATCTGCTGGGCTTCACGCTCAACCTTCTCACCCTGCTGGCGATTGTCTTGGCTGTTGGCTTGGTAGTAGATGATGCCATTGTCATGCTTGAGAATATTGAGCGGCATGTCCGGGAGGGACTAACTCCTTACAATGCAGCGATAGTTGCGGCGCGTGAGCTGGTCTTCCCGATTATTGCCATGACAGTGACGCTGGCTGCAGTTTACGCACCAATTGGAATCCAGGGTGGGCTGACCGGAACACTGTTTAAAGAATTTGCCTTTACGCTGGCCGGCGCTGTGCTGGTCTCCGGGCTGGTGGCTGTGACGCTATCCCCGATGATGGCAGCCAGATTAGTTCGGGTTAATCAGACTCCGAACCGGTTTCAGGTCAGGGTTAATCAGATTTTTAATTCGACCAGGGACAGCTATCTCACAGGTTTGACCCGTCTGATCGATAACAGAGCTCCGGTGCTGATTTCAGCTCTGCTTGTGATGTTACTAACCGTCCCCTTCTACATGCTATCTCAAAAGGAACTCGCCCCGCGAGAGGATCAGGGTGTGCTGTTCGGAATTGTTCTGGGTGATGCTAATGCTACTCTTGACCAAACTGTGGTCTACACTAAGGCTCTGCATGATCAATTTAAGACTTTTCCGGAATACAAAACAGCTTTTCAGCTGACTTCACCCGGGTTTGGCTTCTCAGGAATTGTCACAAAACCATGGTCTGAGCGGAACAGGACCACCCAGGAGATGCTGCCTGAGGCGGCTCAGAAATTTGGCTCGATCCCCGGAGTTTTTGTTATTGCCGATACCCCCGCTCCCCTGCCCGGAGGCAGCGACTTTCCGGTGGAGATGGTGATTTCTTCGACAGCTAGTTCTGCCGAAGTTTACGGGTATGCGCAGCAGATTGTGGGTGCCGCTTTTGCCAGCGGTCATTTTATGTTTGCTGATACTGACGTTAAGTTTGATCAGCCTGAGACCTCAATTAATCTGGACAAGGATAAGATATCTGCAATGGGCCTGTCACTGCAGTCGGTTACCGAGGAGGTTGGTTTTATGACTGGCGGGAATTTTATTAATCGCTTTAATTTGGCCGGGCGCAGCTATAAAGTGATTCCTCAGCTGGCACGCAGCGAACGTCTGAGCCCGGAGCAGCTTATGGACATCTACATCAGCGGGCCTGATGACCAACTGATTTCGCTCGGAACAGTCGCCAGTCTTGAGAATCGCGTTCAAGCGCGTGAGCTTAAAAAATTCCAACAACTTAACTCAGTGACAGTCCGCGGGGCTTACCATCCCGGTACTAACTTAAATAATGCACTCGGTGCCTTAGAAGCTGCAGCGGCTCAGGTGTTACCTGCCTCTTATCAGATTGACTATGCTGGTGAATCCCGCCAGCTGCGGAAAGAAAGCAATAAGTTTTTAGGCACGATGGTTCTTGCTTTGATCTTTATCTATCTGGTACTGGCAGCTCAGTTTGAGAGCTTCAGAGATCCCTTTATTATTCTGCTGGGGTCGGTACCGCTGGCAATTGCCGGGTCGACGGTTTTCTCTTTTCTTGGTTTTACCAGTATTAATATTTATTCGCAGGTGGGCCTTGTCACGCTGGTCGGCTTGATTTCAAAAAATGGTATTCTTATTGTTGAGTTTGCCAACCAATTACGGGCGGACGGAATCAGCCGTGTTATCGCTATTAAAACTGCTGCTGAGAAACGTTTTCGCCCAATCCTGATGACTTCAATCGCTACCGTGGTTGGTCATACTCCTTTGATTTTTGCCTCAGGCGCGGGAGCTGCAGCTCGGAACAGTATCGGAATTATGCTGGTCAGTGGGATGCTGATTGGTACGATATTTACCCTGTTTGTAGTGCCGATCATCTATCTGCAATTCTCTAAAAAAGATGCGGTGGACCATTCCGCTGTGTAATAGGCTGAAAGCTGCTCTGGTAAAATGGTTTACTTAGTTGACCTCCGCCGCCCTTGGTTCAGTGCTCACTCTTTCTTTGACCAGTTGATAAAAAATAATCCCAAAAATCAGAGCAATCAAATGAGCATAGGTTGCCAGGGCGCTGGCTTTATCTGCTCCGATGTCAGATAGTGCAAGGCTAAAGAGCAGCAGCATCAGCAAGACACCTGCAAGCCTTAGTATTTTGTTCCTGCTGACCAAAAACCCTAGACAGCCGTAATAGCCGGCGGTCGGTCCGACGTCATGTGGCAGCGGCCAAAGCATACTGAGGTCGTGACGCATAAACTCATAAAGCAGATAGATTGAGAAGGCCTGAGTAATCAGCGTGACAAGGTGTGAGAACGTAAAAACCAGAGCAGTAATTCTCCAGCCGGACTTGTGCTCACAAAGGCCAACGATTAGCAGCAGCATTGCGTAGGACTGCCAAAAGACTTGTCCGCCTAGGGTCAGAAAAACAGAGCTGAGCAAACTCAGAGGCTGTGTTTTGAGCAGATCCCGGAAGTGAAGGCCGAAATCTGCCAGGGTCTTTGCGGACAGCGGTGAGGCATAGCTATTAGTCAGGATAGCTATTAACAAATAGACCACCGCCAGCAGGGCGGTTAGGCGATATCGCAGCAAAGTTTTAATCATTTTTTAGTGACAAGACTTTTGACGCTACCGCTGATGATCGCTGCTAAATCAAGAAAGCTCTTCGGTAACAGCAGCTTTTTGCGGGCGGTAATAAATCTTAATTCCCAGTCAGGAGAGAATTTTTCTTTATAGTTCCTCAGACCTTCAAAGTTATAGAAGTACTCGCCATGCTTAAACATCAGCGTGCCCAGCTTATTCCAGTTAGTGCTCAAGCTGCCTGATTCTAAACCGGAGAGTGGCGCCATGCCGAGTGAGAATGTCTGATACCCCTGCCCGCTTCCCCAGAGCATCAGCTGCGCAAACAGATAATCCATTACTGCTCGCGGAGCCTGGTCGCTGTAGCGCATCAGGTCCACCGAGAGTTCTGTTTTGTTTTTTGTTGCGACAACGTTTGCAAAAGCGATAATCTGATCATGCTCTTTTATAATAGCGATCGGAAAGTTCAATAGGTAATCACGATCAAAAAAGCGAGAGAGAACTTTTTCTCAGCAGTATTTTTACTGGCAAGCCAAGAGTCTGAAATCTTTTGTAGATCATTAATTATTGGCGCTAATTTAGCAGGCTCAATCACCTCAAAGCTTATGCCCTTAGCTTCTAGCTTTCTGACCGCCTGCCTGAGATCAGCTCTGGCACTACCAACCAGGTTAAAACCGTCTAAAGGCACCCTGGCTTCCTCGCCAATCTTTAAAATGGTGTAGCCAAGCTCTGCATGAATATCAAGATATTCTTTGCTTACCTGATAATGCAAGACTGAAGCCAGGTGATAGTCGGCTAGCTCGGCAAACTTGCGGACTAGTTCCTTTGCGCTTTGCGCAGCACCGATTGGGTCGCCCATGACAATCCAGCTATTTCCCTGCACGCCAAACATCAGGAATGCGTCCCGCTGGTCGCTGAACATCAACTCTTTATCGGCCAGATATGCCAGCGCTCCTTTAGTATTCGCTGAGGTATCGATGATTGTTCCCGCAAGCCGGAGTGCTTCCTGATCCGGGAGGTTCAGTGGTCGGGGCTTTGGCTTTAGGAATTGCCTGACGGAGAGAACCAAAAACGTCAGCAACAAGAAAAGAGCTGTTCTGATAATCTGTGGTTGGAATTCTGCCCTGCCATAGGAAAATAGTTGGTCAGTACTCAGGTACCTAAAGTTTACAAAATAGACTGAGACTAAAAGAGCACAAAACAATACAGCCAAAACAGATTTATTCCAGGAAAATGAAATCCAGCTAAGTGGCCTGGTATTTTGCCGGTCAAAAAAACCTCTGGAGAGGAAGAAGGTGCCGCTAATTAGCAGCAACACTAGTGCCTGCTCATATTCGATCCCCTTAATTAGCGAAAGTATTGCCCCGCTGATCAGCAAAAAAATTGAGAGATAATAAGCTGACTTAATTCGTTTGTTAATTCCCTGCGCAACAAGCATTAAAATTATACCAACGAAACTAGTCAGCAAATGTGAGAGGTCAATTGTCAGAGCCGGCACTACTTTCTTTAGGTAGCTCAGCCGCTCGGCGACCGGCGGAGTAATGGTCGAGATGATCAGCATAGCTCCGGCCACAAAGATCAACACCGCAGGCAGGCGCGGCATGAATATCATCAGCAGTTCGTTGAGCTTCTTCCCTGCCAGATAAGCACTTTTCACACGTTGTATATACATCAGTAAGGACTATAGGTTCGTTGTCGTCTGGGGCAAAAGTAAGGCCTTTTCATGCAGAGCAGAAAGTAGTCTGAGGTGGGACTGGTCGATTCTGAGTAAGTAAGAGCTAAATCAGCCATAGCAGTTTAGCACGTGTTCAAAAAGTTTCTCTGCTCCATAGCAGCAAGAAGATTTACTGCATCAGATGAGGACTAACACTAAAAGGTGTCCGTCCCCTTTTTGGGTGCGGGCCCGAGGGGAACCTTTGTTCCGCAAGAAGGGGGAGCGATGACAATTAACAGAGACAGAGTACTGAAAGGTGTCCGTCCCCTTTATTAATGCAGATCTTTGCCAATTGTATTAAGCGCTGAGCCGGCCAGATACCAGCCAATCTGAGTATTAGTCAGGGAATGCTCAAGTAAAATCTCAAGCTCTCTGCCATCAGGTTTCTTCACCACTAAGGTTAGCTCGCTCTCTTCGGCGATTTTATCTGCACCTAGTAAGTCAAAGCGGTCTTCGCGCTCGATTAGCTCAAAATCGCTTTTATTTTTAAAGGTCAGGGGCAGTACGCCCTGCTTCTTTAAATTTGTCTCAGCGATTCTGGCAAAGCTTTTGGCAATTACTGCGCGACAACCGAGAAATCTTGGTTGCATTGCGGCGTGCTCCCTTGAGGATCCCTCGCCGTAATTCTCGTCTGCTACAACCAGCCAACCCTGGCCCGCCTGCTTATACTCAAATGCTACTGTCGGAAAGGTTTTGGAATTCTCCCCTGTCAGTACATTATAGGCAACCTCACCGGACTCTCCGGTAAAAGCATCAACCGCTCCCAGATAAGTGTTCCGGGCGATATTAGCCAGGTGACCACGGTATTTTAACCAGGGGCCGGCCTGAGAAATATGATCTGTGGTGCACTTGCCCTGCGCCTTAAGTAAGAGAACTAAGTCCTGATAATCGTTGTTCTGTGGGGCTACGAAGCCGGAAAGCAGAGCGATACGCTCACTCTTTGGATCAACCTCAACCGTCAATTTGCGTCGTTCTGCGGGGTCCTCAGATGATGCGATGTAACCAAATTTGCTAAACGCAAAGCCATCCTCCGGCAATTCCTGACCCGTAGGCGGACTAAATTTAAAGTCTCCGATGTTATCATCAAGTGGATTAAAAGAGAGGCTGCCGGAGAATGCCATTGCTGTGACAACCTCAGGAGAACCGATGAATGCCAAAGTCTCAGGGTTGCCGTCATTTCTTTTACGGAAGTTGCGGTTATAGCTGGTAACAATAGTGTTATGCTCACCCTTGCTGATATCCTCTCGCTGCCACTGACCGATGCACGGGCCGCAGGCATTAGCCAACACGGTTGCTCCGGCTTGCTCAAGCTCAGCCATCAGACCATCGCGCTTGATTGTCTGGTGCACCTGGTCACTGCCGGGCGTGACCATTAGCGGGATTTTTGCTTTAACTCCGGCAGCATTTGCCTGTCTGGCAATGTGTGCTGCCCGAGAGATATCCTCGTAAGAGGAGTTGGTGCAACTGCCAATTAAGGCCACCCGGATATTATCCGGATAATCATTAGCTGCGACATCAGCAGCCATCTGGTCAACGGCCCGATAGAGGTCAGGCGTGTGTGGACCAACCCAACCGGGTTTCAGGTCTGAGAGATTAATTCTGACCACCTGATCATAGTATTTCTCAGGCTGCTGCATCACCTCCTGATCAGCACGCAGGTCTGCTGCAAGCTGGTCTGCAAAATCAGCTACCTGCTCGCGTTCTGTAGCACGCAGGTATTCAGACATTTTCTGATCATAGCCAAAGACAGAAGTTGTCGCTCCCAGTTCAGCACCCATATTAGTAATTGTTGCCTTGCCTGTGCAGCTGATTGTCTCAGTACCACTACCAAAGTATTCAACGATTGCTCCGGTGCCACCTTTAACTGTCAGCAGCTCAGCAACTTTTAAAATCACATCTTTAGGAGAACTCCAACCACTTAGCTCGCCCGTTAATTCTACGCCGATAATTTTTGGATTCAACAGACCCCAAGGCTGACCTGCCATCACATCAACAGCGTCTGCCCCGCCGACTCCGACAGCAACCATACCCAGACCACCGGCATTCGGAGTGTGTGAGTCAGTGCCAATCATCATTGTCCCCGGCATTGCATATTGCTCTAGTACAACCTGATGAATAATTCCTGAACCAGGCTCCCAAAAACCAATGCCGTATTTAGCTGCGGCTGCTTTTAGAAAATCGTAGACCTCAGCATTCTCATCGACTGCCCTCAGAAGATCGGATTTTGACCCGGACTGCGCCCGGATTAAGTGATCGCAATGAATTGTGGTCGGCACCTGAACCGTGTCGAGGCTGCTTGTCATAAACTGCAATACCGCCATTTGTGCGGTTGCATCCTGCATTGCTACTCTGTCCGGTGCAAAATTTAACGTTGCCTCTCCACGTTCAGCAGGAGTTTCAATCAGGCTGTTTTGATGGGTAAATAAAATTTTCTCTGTGAGGGTTAGCGGTCGGCCAAAAAGAGCTCTGACTTTCTCGATCTTAGCCGGATAGTTCTCGTAGAATTCCTGAACTTGTGCTTTTGAATAATGGCTCATATCTGTCTATCTTCTTATTTTATAAAAACTAGGCGGTCTTTCTCTGATTCTGCTGCGGAGTAAGCATACCCTTCCGGCCGGATCTTCACTAACCCCGATTTACTGGAGATCTGCTGCATTATCACAGCATTTAAAAACTTACCCCTGGCAACCTTTGTTGAGAACCCCGGACTGGCCAACTTTCCGTCAGCCCGACGAATCTTAAATTCAACATCTACTCTGGGAATTTCCGGAGCAATCACCTTTATATATTCCTGAGATGCCAGGTTCAATAGAAAAGATCCTCCTTTCAGGTCTGCTCTGATCTGCTCACTGACCTGCTCCCGCCACAGCCGATCGCAAGTCTGACCGACAGCGCTCAAGCTGGTTTTCATTTCAAGTCGATAGGGCTTAATCATGTCCAGGGGTCTGAGAATCCCGTAAAGACCTGAGGCAATGCGCAGGCTCTTCTGTAGGTAGCCAATCTGTTGGGTGTTATAGGAGGAGAAGTCCAGATTTTGGCAGACGGTGCCATTGTAGAGGCCGATTGCCGGACACTCCTCATTCTCCTGCAGATAGGCTTTAGTAATTTCAGCTAGTTTAAGGCTAATCGACAACTCAGCTGCAAGTTTCTTTGCAGAATATTCTGCCAATTTCTGACGCAGTTGCTCAGCTTGAGTCTTAAATACCGGCTTGCTCAGCTTCCGACGGTCAAGAGTGTCAGGTAGTAACGGGTCCGGGCTCAGGGTTTTAGCTGACGAAATCAAAATAATCATTGGTGCTTCCTTAAGGGTTAGATCTCTCAGCAGCAGATTAACCTAAAATTTGGTCTTTGATCAGGGCTGAACTTTCGCTGGCTTTCTGCCTGCCTGATCTGGCCATCGTTGGATAAAACTCTTTCACCAGTAGAGCATCAATTTTGCAGCATTTCTTTCATATTAGAAAGATCCGAACCGATTCATCTTTGACTACGCTTTGCTTGAAATGTCGAACTACTAAACTTAGACATCCACCATATTAAGTGGAAAGTTTAAGGTTTTGACCGCGCATAAATTATTCTTTGCACTTCAAGTTTAACGAGGTGTTCCAAACCATAATACCCAGGGGTAGCGCAATAGGTAACCTCTGGGGCAGAAAAGGAAAGCTCTTTTGAGGTACTGAAGTTTCTGGCGCAAGAATCTATGATTCCAAAGCTGGGAAGACAGAAGAAGGGCTGGCCGAATTAGTAGTAAAACCGGGAGACCCCAATACCTAGGACTAAAATTTGAATTTAAAGCCAAAGAGTTTTTGCCTTAGATAGCGCAAATCCTCTAGTTCATTCGGGCCCGCGGGAGATTTTATTTAGGACCTACTGAAAAAGTCTTTTGTGAAATAAAGCTAAATGCTTGGGCCTAAATCTGACACCTTAAGTGCAGGGGGTTTAGCCAAAATTGGCTAAACCCCTTGCACTTCAGGTTTCAGATTTGGCTTCTGGTATTGGGCGTTACTACGCAAATGACTTTTTCAGCAGGCCCTACTTAGCAGAACCACCTTGAGACTCCTAACACTTATTCATTGGTTATTTTTGGGGCTCTTTTGATTTGCTCTGCCTGGCCGGCCGGGACCGGCTAATGATGACAGACTTCAGGTCGGCAAAACATCCCGTTTGAGCTTGCCGGGCAACCCTCCGTCTTTCTTGGAGAAAACGGACTGCTAGACCTTGAAGATCTTCTTAGCCTTAAGGACTGCAGCATCCAAACGCTCCAGATCCTTTTCCTCACTGTACAGACCAAAGCTGATGCGGGCTGTTGACCCCAGGTTTAGCGCCTCCAGCGCAGGGATTGCGCAGTGAAAACCGGCTCTTAATTGTAGGTCACAGCCATCGGCAATCGTTGCAAAATCGTGCGCATGCACACCAGCTAAATTAAAGGAGATGATCGCTGACTGTGTATCTTTACTTTTGGTGCCATAAACTGTGACCTCAGGATAGCCTGCCAGCAGGTCTAGTGCTGTGCTGGTCAGCTCCTGGTCCTGTTTCTGCACTTTTGCAAAATCAACGTGGTCTGCCAGGAATTTAAGAGCAGCACCAAAGGCAATTACCTCAGCGATTGCTGGTGTCCCAGCCTCAAATTTGCTCGGAGCCTGAGCCCAGGAGCTGCCAGCTGTTGAGACGTGAGCGATCATGTCCCCGCCGCCCTGATAAGGTGGCATTTGGTTAAGAAGCTCCGCACGTCCCCAAAGAACGCCGACTCCGCTGGGACCGTAGAGTTTGTGAGCAGAGAAGACCAGAAAGTCTGCCGGCAGCTCCTGCACAGCAATTCTCTGGTGAAGAACTGACTGGCAAGCATCAAGCAGGATCTTTGGCCGCTCCTGACAATTCTGCTTGAGGGTCTCTTCAAAGATCTTTAGATCTGTGACAGTGCCGAAAGCGTTAGACTGCATTGTCAGCGCAACTACCTTTGGTTGGAACTCGCGACACTTAGCTGCAAAATCTGCCCAATCGATTTGAGCCTCGGCAGTAATCTTGGCAAAAACCAGTTTTAGTTGTTGTCGCTTAGCAGCGATTTGCCAAGGCACGATATTGCTGTGATGTTCAAGCTCAGTCAGCAGAATCACATCACCTGGTGCCATTAGCTGAGTATAAGAGCTGGCAACCAGGTTAATGCTCTCGGTAGCACTTCGGGTAAAAACAATCTCATTTGCAGACTGCGCCCCCAGAAAATCGGCTAGCTGACTTCTGACAGCCTCAAAGCTCCCTGTGGCCTCAGCACTCAGGGCGTAGGCTCCCCTGTGGATATTAGCGTAGCTCTGAGAGTAAAATTGTGTCAGGCGGTCAATTACAGCCGCAGGCTTTAGGGCACTCGCTGCAGTATCGAAATAGGCCGCCCCGGGGTTGCTCAGCAGATAAGGAAAATGTTGGCGCAGATTATTAGGCATAATCCTTTATTATCTGACTTTAACTAAATTATAAACCCTCCTGACCGCGGGCGCGGCAGGTTCGGACTATAGGCTATATCAATCTGATAGTACGATGTGGATGGGTAAGAGAGCCTCGGAGATGCCTTGGTTCACAGCAGAAATCAGCTGCCCACCTCAATTATTTCTTTAAAATGGCTGAGAGAAGGATTGAGCTTAAGGAGATAGAGCAGACTGACTCCAAGGCTAATCAGTAGAATAAGTAGCCCCTAATTCAGGTATAAAATTTAGCCCTGAATACTCAGCACCACTACACAAATGATTTTTTCAGCAGGCCCTTAATAAACTAAAAAATAACGCTAAACATTTAGCTTCCTGCTGCCGAATTATAATCTGTAAGCAAGAATGCTTAGAATATATACCCCGTCGCAGCAAATCTGTACGCGTGGCTGGAAGAAGTTTTGTAGAGAAGAATATGGCATCATTTGAAATTAAGGGCATCGGAAAAAGCAAGGTTAAATCCAGAGGGCTGCGCCGCAGGCAACAACGAAAATCCTTGCGCTATACAGTGGTATCCTCTCTGCTAATACTAGTGGTTGGCTGTGGATTCTTTTTCTACTCTTCCTCATCTTTTGAATCGCAGCAAAAATTTGTCAACAGCATGCGCAGCAAGGACTACACAGGAGCCCTGATGCAGCTAGAATCAATTGATGGGATCTTTAAGCGTAAATACTCGAAGTTTAACGCCCGCAATTCTAGCCAGCTGCCGTCTGCTCAGGATCGCAAAGACTTTGTCAGACTAATGATCGAAGCACTAGATGACTTTGACAGTGGCAAACATTATGAGGGTCTCAAGGCGCTCAAATCGATGCAAAAAGATATCACCAAAGTTACTGCCGGAGTAAACGCAAACCGAAGCCGGTTTAATGAACTCTACGTTAAATCGCTGCGCTCTCTGATTGGTAAATATAAGAATCTACGCCGTCAGGAAGCGCTGACCCCCAAGCTGGTTGCAAATAACGAAAACAGAATTTATCAGCAAAGTATTCTTTCAAAGGACTTAGCTGAGGAATTCGGGTTGCTGATGGGTCTGGCATCAAATCAACCAAAAAGGGTTGGCGATGGAATTGATTTTTATCGCAAGGGTATCCTCAAGGGCTTACCAGTTCTTAAGCGATTACCGGATGACATTAAAGACCTGCGTGAGCTAAAACAGCAATTGAAAATAGCTGGCGGCGAAGTAAGAATCCGTGGGGGTTCAAATACGCCAGACATCTTTTTAGATAAGATTACAGATTTAAGAGCTAAGTGTTCAGTCTTTGAGGGTCAGATAACTGGTTTAATCGACGAAAATAAGCAGCTCTGGAAAGACCTGGAAAAGTCGAAGTTAAGTTTTGAGAAAGAACTGGCTAAGATAAACCGTACCTTCAGCTCATTTGTGATTAACTATGTCTCTGACGAGAAAAATCTGATTGCTTCATAGGCTTGCTGCTGCCGCACGGTCTCGGGGCCGGCGGCGCTATGCAGAATTTTGGGTTCCTTACAGAGCGGCTCTTGCACTCCAAGCGAAGAGGTAGCTGCCCTTCCCGGCCGATCCTTAGTTGAAATAGCGTTAGTTGTTTAGCGCAGAAAATTCCTGATGTTACTCAAGTTCCCTTTGGGAATCACTACCCACCGAAAGAAGACCCAGAACAATTCCAGCTTTTTAGCGTTGGTTACAATGTTTTTGCAAAAGAGCAACGCTCTTTTGACTGAGGAGTTAATTATTCGGCAAATCCTTATCAGTCTTCACCTGCAATAAAGACTCAGAAAAAACGTCAGCCTATCTACAAGAAATAAAACATCGCGCTGTTGAAAGATTTTTGTTGACTAGCCAGATCATGAACTGTATCATTCTGCACTGTTGTTTGGCTTAGTCTTCCTAGAAAATAGCTAAGATATTAAATTAACTCAAGAATTACTTTAAGTAATTTGTAGTTTCTTTTTGTGTCTGTCTTTTCCGAATGGGCGTCTTGTTTTCGGAAGAAACTGGCGACAGCAACACTCGCGGTAGGTTTTTAGAGAGTTTTCAGAGTGCCTTCGGGCCGTTTGCTGGAATCTTCTCCTTGGTTTTAAAAGTAGTAAATCAAACTTTTTAGAGATAAATTATATGAAAGCCTGGTCAAACTCCGATACTCCTGAAAACAACGGTTTCGTTCCCGAAAAAAAACTGTTGGTAGCTGTTCTCCAAAGAGCCGTCAGCGACTTTGTCTCTGGAGATGACGAAACCAAATCAGAGAGCTACTCCTGGATCCTCGATGATGCACTGGAAGACCCTGAACGTCCGTTAACATTTCTCTATATCTGCGAATCACTTGACTTTGACCCTGACAGCCTTCGTAAGGCAATCAGAGCGCATGCAGAATCTAATGGTGTGACTAATATCCCTGCCCTCTTGGCTGTCGGTCAGAAATAGTCGGCAATCCCTTGCTGTGCAGACTTAGTCTGCATAGCATCAAAACAAAAAAATAAGAGAGCATGCCTCGGGCTGAGTTCTCCAGTCGTTGACGATCAATTCTCTATCTTTTGGCCAAAGTAGATTCGTCTGTTTGCTGCGGAGAGAGTCTTCGATTTTCATGACTGCCATCTGAATTTTAAGCGAAAGGGCTTCCGCCTTAAGCAGACCAATCTTAGTGATCCTCTTGAGCCTGGCGAGGAGATAAAGGCAATCAGGCGAATCAATCACCTAAGTATGTCCCCAGGAAGACTCATCATTTCCTTTTGGCTCTTAAGTAGCGCTTCTCATCGCTCTCGTGATTAGAGGTGATATAAGTAGGGCCTGCTGAAAAAGTCTTTCGTGTAATAATGCTCAATACTTACGGCTAAATCTGATATCTGAAGGGCAATGCTGCTATCGCATCATCAAAGTATATCTTCAGGAGGCGCTAATTTTGTCTTTTCACCAAAAGAAGACTCAGGAAAATC
The DNA here is from genome assembly GCA_032356305.1 of Prasiola linearis. NCBI lineage: Eukaryota > Viridiplantae > Chlorophyta > Trebouxiophyceae > Prasiolales > Prasiolaceae > Prasiola > Prasiola linearis. Next base: position 49,436 of record JAULKR010160792.1, read on the forward strand.
GAAGATTTTAGCGCCAGAAACTTCGTTTCCGCAAAAGAGCGCCGCTTTTTTAAATTAGGGGTTACTTATTCAGCAACCCCTAATCATCGGTCACTGATAAAGACCGTCGCCGGACTACGTTGCTGGTCAGCGCTTACTGAACGGTTCTTAAGCAGTGTTACTAAGAGCTTAGGGCTGAGTCTGGCCCCTGAAGCGCATAGGTTTTAAGTATAAGTGGTTAGAGCCCCGATAATTCGTCTGAGACTGATAAACCGCATTCTGGCTGTCCCACCTACACGCATATCTTCAGGGGCCATGCCCTGACACATCAGATATAGATCGCAAATTTTTGTGATAGAAACTACGCCATTCAAAGGAGTTAGGCTCCTTTGACCTTTAGATTACGGAGTTAGCAACACCTAATAGTTGGCCCCGATCAGCATCCCTGGATTGGCAGCTCCCTCTGAAATTAGGGTGCGCGATGGCCGATCTGCAAACCTCTGATTAGGAGGATCAGCCAAAGGAAGCGGTTGTTTGCAAAGGTAGACGACCTGCAGAGGCAAGACGACCTTGTGACCGGGACAGTCAAGTCATATCAGAACTGAGCAGGAACTGACTGCAAGACCGATCTCTAGCGAAGTGCCCGCGCCATCCTAATCAGCAGAAAGCTAAACGCCAACAGCATCAGATAGAGTGGCAGGATAAAGCTCAGACTAGCCGGGCCAACAAAAAAGAGAATAGTGGCAATTGCTAAAGCCGAAATCAGGTAGAGCCGAGCAGCCCGGGCGATCTTTGAGTAGTAGAATGCCTTTGGTAAGTCTGCAAAGGAATTTCCATTTATGATCAGAGCGATATTCTGATTGTACTTGCTAAAGATCGCTGAGTTCTGGCCAATACTGATTTCTGGCAGCAGTTTTTTGCGCGCGGCCTGCTCGGCCTTATTTTCTGACTTCGGCTCTTTAATCTTAAGCTTAGTGTTAAAATAGGCGGCTTGTTGCTGTTCTGTTTGCTCGTGAACAATCAGATCAGCCCCCTTATCATTAAGCGCCTGTTTGAGAACTTGCTTATAGTCGTGGCTGTCCGTTTTAGATACGCTGACTCCGCAAACTACTACCTTATTAAAAGCACAGTAGAAGGACGTATTATCCCCCTTTCTACTGATCACTTCTGCAGTATCCAGAATTATTTGATTGTTCAGGAGATAGGTTTCCAGACCAAACAGGATTTCCATATCATCAAGGCGAGCGCGGATCCCGTCTTTCTCAAGCTCTATTTGAGTGAGCGGACTATTAAAGAAGCTAATTGGCTGATCAATTGTCACCAGATAGTCTCTGATCGCACTTAGAGCCTCAAAATGGTCGAAATCGGTATCCTCTTGTTCCGCATGAAAACAAAAACTACTGAGGTAGAATAAGATCAAATTGATCTTTTTAGCCTCAAACTGATCAGAGTAGACCAGGTAATTAACAGGCTTAAGAAGTTTCTGGTTGGCTGATTCAGCGTTCAGAATAAACTTTTCATAAGTTGAGAGTTTTAGTAGATCGCTGACGATGATCCCTTTGGCAAAGAGACTGAGCTTACTGTAAACCTGAAGCTTTTGCTGCAAGGCCAGCAGATAAAATAAAAGCAGTATGCCTGATGACCAGTAAAAGCTGTATGCAAGCAGCGTACCTAACGAAAGATTGCTCAGAGGCTCGATACCAGCTGATGACCTTAGATAAACAAACAGTAGCTGCAGGGCTAAACTACCGAAGCCGTAGATCAAGCCGAGGATTAGGTAGCGGTGCCCTTTGGGGTGATGCAGGTATTTGAGCAAGTCAGCAGCAAAACTACTGGTGGTCACTCCATCAATCTTTAAGGTCGGCTGTCCGGCGACTAACAGAGCTCCACCTTTAATCTGGTCATTGACGCTACAGTAAACTCGGCTGTATTTAAGCGGAGCAGTCAGCAGGTCAAATACCCCGTCGCCTGCGATCACTCTGGAGTCATGCCAGACAATCTGACCTTGCTTAGGCAGAATTTCTGCTTGTGGTTTTAAGGCTTCAGGGGCCGCCGAGCCTTTGGTTTTCTCATTTAACTGGTAGGCCGTCCGCTCAGGATCAGTGTAGGGTTCTGTCGTTTTGAGAATATAACGAGTGAGGCCTACACCCAGCACACAGAAGACTATGTTCGCGAGTGCCAGAAGCACAAGGGATAATCCCAGCGAGCTAAATAGAAAGCTAAGAATTATCAGTAGAAGGTTTAGGACCGCAATTGTAATCAGCAGCGTCATCTAACAGAAGAAGGACTGGCAATAGTTTTTTAGGGCGGTTGAATCGTAACGGCCTACCGAATTGCTGAGAAGCTGAGGACTGACTTTAGGCCCAGTTTCAAATCGTAATTTTGGTCGTCTCTGCAAAAGGCCGTTTAGGCTGCTTTCTGAGCAGACTCTTCGGCTGGCTTGTACTTTTTCTTCAGACGAGAAAGCTTACCTTCCTTATACATCACGTGTTTCTGGGCAACCGGATCGTACTTCATCACCTCGAGCTTAGTGGCAACTCCACCCTTACGCTTCTTATTTCTGCGGATAGTGTAGAAATGGTTAGTACCTGCTGAGGAAACTAAGTGAATTCCTTCTTTTGAGACTTTAGCCATACGAAATTTTAAAGTAAGATAAACACCACGTAAAAATTGTAGCGGCCTAAATTTATAACAACTTCATTTTCTAAATGCAAATAATCGAGACTCTTAAGAGTAAGCATCTAATCCAGGATATTTCAGATCCGGAGTTAGACCAGAAGCTTGAAAGCGGAGATTATTTCTACTGCGGGTTCGACCCTACTGCGCCCAGCCTGCATCTTGGTAACTTCATCCCAATTATGACGATGCTCCGGCTTACAGAGGCTGGTCTGAGACCGATTATGCTTTTTGGCGGGGCGACTGGTCAGGTAGGTGACCCCGGAGGTAAGTCAGAGGAACGTCCGATTCTTTCTCTCGATGAAATAAATACCAACGTAAAGCTGCAACAGGAGCAGACCAGAAAGATTTTTGACCGTCTGGGTTTCGATATTGAATTCGTTGATAACGCTGAATGGACCAGTCCGATTAGTATCACCGCTTTCCTCAGAGAAGTTGGCAAACATATGACTGTTAACTACATGATCGCCAAGGAAACCGTTAAAAGGCGCCTAAACGGTGATGGTATTTCCTACGCTGAATTTAGCTACATGCTGATCCAGGCGAACGACTTTCTCCAGCTCTACCAGAATAAGGGATGTAAATTACAAATCGGAGGGTCTGATCAATGGGGTAATCTGACTTGTGGTCTGGAGCTGATTCGCAAGAAAATCGGCGGCTCTGCTTACGCTTTCTCGATCCCGCTACTGACTGATACAAACGGAAAAAAATTCGGCAAAAGTGAAGCAGGAGCTGTCTGGCTGGACCCGGCTAAGACCTCGCCTTTCCAGTTCCACCAGTTCTTGCTCAATACCACCGATCAAGATGTGATCAGGTTTATTGAACAGCTGACTTTTGCATCGGATGAGAAAATCAATGCTCTGAGAGCACAGCACGCCGAGGCTCCTGAGAAAAGAATTGCTCAGGCCTATCTCGCTGACGAGCTCTGCGACCTGATTCACGGACGCGAGGCAACCGAAATTGCCAAGGCCGCTGCCAAGGTTCTGTTTGGCGGGACCCCGGAAGGCCTTAGTTTGAAACAACTAACTGCGATTTTCTCTGACGTACCATCATTTAAAATTGATAAAGATGATCTGCTGCAGAAACCGCTGCCGGAGCTTCTTGCTGAAGCCAAAGCCTGCAAGTCAAAAGGTGAAGCTAAGCGCCTAATCAGTAATGGCGGAGCATACATTAATAATCAGCGGGTAGCTGATGAGGCTAAGCTGATTGCGGAGGAAGATCTACTGCATGATCAACTAATTATCCTCAGAACCGGCAAGAAATCCTACACGCTTGTTCAGACCTTAAATTAAGCTAACTAATGCCGCGCAAGAAACGAGCTCAGAGGCAGCACCAAAAGTCCGGGCGAAAGCTTTGTCGGACGATCGACCTGCACGGGCAAACCGTAGCAGAGAGTCTGGAGATTCTTGAGACTGAGATCAGTCACTGCCTCAGTGGTAACTTCCGAACTCTTGATGTCATCCACGGTGTTGGGTCAGGCAGAGTGCGCGATGCTGTTCTCAGCTATCTACAAGAGGCACAACACTCGCTCGCTCTGGGCTACAAGCCTGACCCGTTTAACGCAGGCAAATTAACAGTGCATTTTAAGTAGATTACCTCTGAGCGGTTGCTATGTTTGATTGGAAGACGCAATCACGCAAACCGGCTGTTCTGGTCTCCCATTTTAATTACCCTGACTTGGTTGATTTGATCTGAGCCGGCTGAAAATTAGTTCTGGATTTTAGGACCAGTCTTCATATAGTGCGTTAATGAGCAAACTTGACCCGCTGTTAAAAGTTGAAATTAGAACCCGCTATTCCGCAGATAATCTCTCGGCTAGGTCTCCCAATTAAGGCCCCACCTTAAAATTTTCCTTAAACGATCCTTGTTGCTGGCCTATAAAATTTGAAACCAGAACCTTTTTATTATCTCGCAAATAATCTCGTGGCCAGGTCTCTTAAGTGAGACCCGCTACTAAATCCCTGCACTAACATCTTTTTTAGACGATACCTGCTACTAGCCAATAATACTTGAAACCACAGCATTTTGATTATCTCGCAAATAATTTCTTAACTGAGGCTTGAAATTAAAACTCTGCGTTAAGATATTCTTTAAAAAATACCTGTAGCCGGCTTATAGAAGTTGAAACCAGAACGGTTTTATTTTTTCGCGTACCATCCCTAGGACAGCTTCCCCAACCAGCGCCCGAAAGTAAACGCCCGCATCAATTTTTTTTTAAATGATGCCTGTAAGTTCGTAGTCTGCGGTACTAGCTTGGCTCTTTGCGCACAGACATCTGCAAATCTGCTGAGGCACCTAATTCCGGGCCTTAAGGGCTAGAAGCATAGGAGACGGGAAACTTATGCTATAAAACTACAATTCAGAATCCAGGCGGCTGTGGCTCTCCTATGTACAAGCCTGAAAACTTTTGCACTTTTGGACAAATTATCTAAAGTATTGTGATGCTAAGAACTCTCGCCCTCCTCTGTGTCTTCATGCTTCCTGCTCAAATTATGGCTGCCGATTTTCCGCTTGGTTACCCGGATGCTCCACAGACTGAGGTGGTTACTAAGCGAGAGCAAACTGTTTTCACCAAAACACTCTTGTGGTTGCCAAACCGGGTGGCTGATTTGATTGATATCTTTCGTATTGATGTTGGTGTCGGCCCAAGCACCGGCTTTGTTCTGCGGATCAGCGAGCATTTCCAAGCTGGGTATCGGAATCAGCATCCGGCGGCTTTGCGCCTGGGCCTGTTTGGCCGCGACAATTTACCTTTTATACTGGAGCGCTCCAGTGAGTTTGGCGTTAGTCCACTCTACGTAGAATCAAGAGACCGGGAAATCTGCAACGCAGAAATCGGAGCAGGCGTTGATGTAATACTTGTCGGCGCCTACGCCGGTATTTGCCTGCAGGAAATAGCAGACTTTTTTGGCGGCCTCTTCATGTACGATCTCAGCAACGACGACTTTTAATGGGGACGGACACATTTTACCTTTAGAGGGGATATAGCTTTTAATAAGGATATACACCTTTTTTTAGAACCTTCTTACTTTGTGCAGCAACGACGACCTTTAATCGGGACGGACACCTCTTGCCTTTAATGGGGACACAAGGTTTGTTTCGGACCTTCTCTGTTTGTTCGAAAGCGTAGCCGGAATAAGCCCAGGTCTTTTGGGTGCCATCGACTTAGGAGAGAGCCGGAGTGAGGAATAAAAGGTGTCCGTCCCCTTTGTTGGGGAGACGCTTATTAAGGGGACTTCTGACTTAGCCTTTACAAGTTTATTACTTAAGAGCGGGAGTCAGATTCGAGAAATTACCGGAGCAGGAGAAATTAATGGGAAACGTCCCCATTAATTTAGCTTGAGTTCGAGGAGGTAGCGCTCTTCCATTTCAGCCATCTGCTTAAAACCGAAGCTGTGGTAGAACTCCCTGAGAGACTCGATGTTCTTGTTAACGTCAAGACGAATATACTCTGCTCCTTTGGCGGTGCTGATGTTGAGGGCCTGATGCATTAGTTTGCGGGCGATTCCGGCCTTCATGTAGTCAGGATGGACGCATAGTTTTTTGAGATACTGCGCCCTTGCAAAAGGTTCAGCCCACTGTTCGAAATACTCCTCGGTGTGGTACTGAGGCGGGTTGGGAATTAGCACGTATGAGGTCAGAATCTCTTCGCTGCTTACCTCTTCAGCAACCAAAATTAATCCGTTATTCAGATCGGCAAGAAAGCGTTTATCGTTACGACGACTCTCAACCCAATGCTCGAGTCCCTTACTACTGAGCCAGTCAGCGCACTTGGACTGGAGGCTCACTACACTGTCTAAGTCTGATATTTTTGCCAGCCGGGTCTTCAGTGTGACTTGATCGCTGACTTCAATTTTTTGATTAATTGTTGTTTTCATACTCACTGTAGATATTCTGCCTCATACTTGATCAGACGTTTCTTAATTACCGGAGCCAGCAACACCATGCCGACCACATTTGGAATCGCCAGACTCAGAAAAGTAAAATCGGTAAAATCAATTACCTCGGAAAGTGTTATAACAGCCCCAACAACAATCGCAATCAGAAATAGGGAGCGAAATACCAAAATCGATCTTGCTCCGGTTTTGTGGCCGAAGTGATTAAATAGGTACAGACACCCACGTTCACCATAGTAACACCAGGCGATCATTGTTGAGTAGGCAAATAGCAGAATCACAACGGTTAGGACATAAGGGAACCAAGGAATTACTGAGCCGAAAGCAGCTGCTGTGATTGAGACTCCGATATTGCTGCCCGCCTCAACAATCTCGGGGTTATTCCAGGTACCGGTTGTAATTACGACCAAGGCGGTCATCATACAGACGACCGCGGTGTCGACAAATGGCCCAAGCATTGCTACCAGACCTTCTCTGATCGGTTGGTCTGTTTTTGCTGCGGAGTGGACAATCGACGCCGTCCCCACGCCAGCCTCATTTGAGAAAGCTCCCCGCTGCAAGCCGATCACTAATGTGCCAAAGAATCCTCCATATAGCGCATCTGGGTTGAGAGCGCTGCTGATAATCAGCCCTAAGGCGGGGATAATTTCTGTAATGTTAGTAGCAAGTACATAGAGACCGGCGATCATATAGACCGAAAACATGACCGGGACGATAGTTACTGTAGCCACTGCGATCTTTTTTATGCCGCCAAAAATCACTAAGCCAACTACGCCTGAGATCAGTAGACCAAAAAGCAGGTTCCATGAACCGTCCAGGCCAAAGGAGGCGTTAATCGCTTCTACTGATTGATTAACCTGAAACATCCCTCCACCGCCGAAGGTGGCGACGACAATAAATGCTGCATACAAGACTGCCAGGCTCTTTCCGACCAAGGCAAACCGGGGATAATTCTCTTTAATTCCGAGGTCCAGATAATACATCGGACCGCCCGAAACACTGCCATCGGTATTTATTTGCCGATAGAGTTGTGAGAGCGTGCAACTGGTAAATTTTGCACTCATACCAAAGAGCGCAATCGCTACCATCCAGAATGCTGCACCCGGCCCGCCCAGCTGAATGGCAATTGCCACGCCGGCAATATTACCTAAACCAATCGTAGCAGAGAGTGCGCTGGTCAGAGCTTTAAAGTGCGAGATGTCTCCGTCGTGGTCTTCATGATCAAACTTGCCGGAGGTCACCAGCAAGCCATGAACAAATCCCCTGATATTAATAAACCGAAAGTAGAAGGTAAAAAACAATGCGCCAAATGTCAGCACCACCAAAACTAAAGGAATTTTGACAACCTTTAGCTCAGCGACACCACCAAGCGGAGCAGGTCCCATAAAGTTGAGTGCACCGAAACTTAAATCAAAAAAAAGCACTGCCTCTAACAAATGATTAATGTTGCTGAGGAATGAGGTGTCAGGCTGCTGAGCAAGAACGACACTTGGCAGGACCAGTAAAAAAAGAGATAGCCAACAAACAAGTTTAATCTTTAGCATTGATATCTCCGCAAGGTTCCTAAATAAAGTATGAGTTAAAGTTTCCGCTTTTATTTGTCTGGAGCTTAGATCCATCAAGCTCACGTAGCGGCGGCAAACACTTAGGCGCCACTTGCACAGCTGCTGTCGTTAGCAGACTTTCTAACAAATTGGCCAAGGAACAATCCATGGCTATGGTGTTGGTATTAAACCTCTTCAGAACAAACGAAGTCAAACCAGGAAAACCTGACCGTTAAGTAGGCTTTGCTAAATAGGGGTTGCTGAATAAGTAACCCCTAATTCAAAAGAGCTCTGCTCTTTTGCAGAAACGAAGTTTCTGGCACAAAAATGTTCGATTTTAAGCTGAGAAGACAAATTTAGGGCCTCCTGAAGATATACTTAATGATGCGATAGCAGCATTGCACTTCAAGTAACAGATTTAGCCCTAAGTCTAGGGCATTACTACGGAAGTGACTTTTTCAGCAGGCCCTAAATAAGTAGAGCTTGCCGAGAAAGTTTTTGATGTATTACCGCTGGGTACTTACGGCTAAATCTGTTAACTAAAGTGCAAGAGTCAGCACTAGAAGGATGGAATTATCACATTTTATTCACCCCTAGTTGATTGCGATTACGCTAGCACACTGTTAAAGCGTATTTTCGGTAGGCTCTATCCTGTCTTTTTACCTTAGAGAGCAAAGCATTTCCAAAGACGATTATGTGTTGATTAGGAGTTACTGAATAAGCACCCCTAATTCAAAAGAGCGCCGCTCTTTTGCAGAAACGTAGTTTCTGGCGCAAAAATCTCCGATTTTTAAGCTCAAAAAACAAAATTAGAGACTTCCAAAGACATACTTTAATGATGCGATAGCAGCACTGCTCTTGAGGTGTCAGATATATACCCAAAAATTCAGCTTTGTTACACAAGAGACTCTTTCAGCAGGCCCTGATTGAGCCCTAGCCAAGCCTCCCTGAAGCTTCGACTGCAAAAACATGAAAGGGAAGAATTTCATAAGGTGAGGCACGAGTAAATCTTGACCAAGGAAACTATCGGGTGGGAACTTCTGCTTTGGTGTGGGCCCCATCACAGATTTAGGGCAAAAAAAAAGGCGACCACCGGTCGCCTTTTCTACGTTTTCTCTCACTCAATCTGAGCGAAACAATATTAAACGCTGATGGTTCTTACATGCCCATCTCTTTCATTGCAGCAACTCTTGATAATTTGATCTTACCTTTCTCGTCAACTGCAAGAACCTTAACAGGAACCTGGTCACCGTTTTTAGCGACATCATCCATATTATCAGTACGTCCGTCCTGCCATTCTGAGATGTGCAACAGACCGTCGATGTTTGGAATAATTTCTACGAATGCGCCGAATGACTCAATGCGTTTTACGATGCCCTGATAAATCTTGCCAACCTCAGCCTCAGCAGTTAACGCTTTAATCACTCTCAGACCGGCTGCGAGCTCATCGGCATTATTGCTAAAGACTGTAACGGTTCCATCGTCCTGAATATCGATATTAATGTCGTGAGCTTCAGTAATTGACTTAATCGTTTTTCCACCAGCTCCGATCAAGTCTCTGATCTTGTTAGTGCCGATTTTGATTACTTCAATCCGTGGAGCGCTGTCGTTTAATTCAGTTCTTGGCTCAGTAATTGCCTCGCCCATTTTACCTAAAATGTGTAGACGACCAGCACGAGCCTGCTCAAGGGCTTTGGTCATAATCTCCTTAGAGATTCCCTTGATTTTAATATCCATCTGAATAGCTGTGACACCTTCTTCAGTACCAGTGACTTTAAAGTCCATGTCACCAAGGTGATCCTCATCTCCGAGGATATCACTAAGCACTGCAAAATCATCGTCGCGCTTAAGCAGACCCATCGCAATACCTGCAACCGGAGCTTTAATGTTCACACCGGCATCCATTAATGCCATTGAACCACCACAAACTGAGGCCATTGAAGATGAACCATTTGACTCAGTAATTTCTGAGACCAGGCGGATAACGTAAGGGTTATCACTCTCCGGAGGAAGGACAGCCTCGATTGCTCGCTGCGCCAAAGTCCCGTGACCGATCTCGCGACGTCCGGGCCCACGCATAAATCGTGCTTCCCCGACTGAGAAAGGTGGGAAGTTATAATGTAGAAAAAACTTACGAGTCGTATCGCCGAGTAAAGTCTCGCGACGCATCGTGTTCTCTTTACCTACTGCAAGAGTTGCGGCGACAATCCCCTGAGTCTCACCGCGCGTAAAAACAGCTGAACCATGAGCACTTGGCAGATATGCCACCTGACAATTAATTGGTCTGATTTCATCAAAGCCACGCCCGTCTAAACGCTTCTGCTGGTCAAAAGCGAGGTTTCTGACACCGTCGTAGACCTTACCTTCAAAAATTTCTTTAATCTCAGCAGTTGTGCTCTCGACCTGAGACTCATCAAGTCCGGCCGTTAGCTTAGCGACACAAGCAGACCGCAATTCAGAAATCGCCTGACTGCGTGCTTTCTTATCTGTGACAGTAATCGCGCCTTCAAGCGTACTTTCGATTTCGCCGGAGACCTTCTGAACGAGATCTTGATTTGGAAGTTCTGCTGGCTCATAAGCAAACTTCTCTTTACCAAGCTTCTGCTTTAGTTCGTTCTGCATTTCAATAATCGCCTGCATCTCTTCGTGAGCGTAATAGATTGCATCGAGGATATCAGCTTCAGGAAGGATATGAGCTCCTCCTTCAACCATGACTACTGCATCTTTTGAACCTCCAACAATGAATTCTAAATCAGACTTCGCCTGGTCAGCGATACTTGGATTGATCACAAGTTTGCCGTCTATTCGGCCCACTCGTACACCGGCCAGAGGGCCATCAAATGGAATGTCAGAAATTGTCAAAGCAGCGGAAGCACCACAAAGAGCCAATACGTCAGTACAGACTTCAGGGTCAGCCGACATTACAGTCGCAATTACCTGCACTTCATGGGTAAAATCCTTAGGAAATGTTGGTCTGCAAGGTCTATCGATCAGACGGGAATTCAATGTCTCCTGATCGCTAAGCTTACCCTCGCGTTTGAGATAACCACCGGGGATTTTACCCGCAGCGTAGAACTTTTCGACATAGTCAACGGTCAGTGGAAGAAAGCCCTCAGCCTTCTTGTTCTTGTCCATACATGCTGTGACTAAAAGCATAGCTTTGCCACAACGAACGATTACCGAGCCGTTAGCCTGTTTAGCGATATGGCCTGATTCAATTGAGAGTTTCTTACCGTGAAACTCGATTTCTGCTGTATACATATTTTTATTTTATTATAATTGATGAGCCGGTCTGCAAAGCTGCAGCCAGCAATAACGAAGTATTAGATTAGGAAAAGTCCTGTGAGCACGTCTGAGCGATCTTTCTTACAAAGTTTTCTTCTGAAAAAAGAAGAAAAGCAAAAGACAAGCAAACCAGAAAAATAACGGATACTACTTACGCAGTCCCAGTGAACCAATCAGCGCCTGATAGCGGTCTTGGTTGTCCCTTTTTAGGTAAGAGAGCAATTTTTTACGCTGTGAAATAATTTTCATCATTCCACGCTTAGAATGCACATCTTTAGGGTTATTGTTAAAGTGCTCAGTCAGATTAGTGACACGCTCAGTAATTAGTGCAACCTGCACTTCGACTGAACCTGTATCCCGCTCTTTCTGGCCGTATTCAGCAATAATTTTAGGCTTATCAGAATTTTTAAATGACATCTAATTTAAGTTATTTAAATATTAACGTAAGAAGCCAGCAATACTAAAAAATTCCTACACAGGAGCCTAACATTGTCGTCAGGACTCGTGGAGATTGCTATAGCGAAATATTCAAAAACCTACTCTCCTGCCACGACAGCAGTAGAATTAAACTTTTAAATATTTCGCAGCTACAACAAATTCTTGTCTAGTAGCACTGGCCTTTTACGGGGGTTACAGTAATGGTTATCGAGTTAATAGTCAATCAGTGCGCAAGGGCCTGTTTCGCAAGTATAAACTTGACTCCTTCTGGCGAACTCTAGCCCTCAGGCATGGTCGAACCTCAGAGGATGTACTAAGACCCCGCCTTAATCTCGTTGCTAGTTTCCTAGCCCGAGGCAGAGGTCTGTGCACCAATCGATCTTAAAACGAGACACGTAATGTTCTGAGCTATGAGGCTTTGGCCTCCTGAACCGATCTGCATTGCAGAGTAGACAAACTTCCCCCTCGTTGACCGAACCCTGACATGTACTGACGATATACTCTGAGAACGAGATTTCCGGGCCAGCCACCAATGCCGGGAAGCGTTTACAGCTTCTTCTTAATACGCACTAATTGAGGGTTGCTGAATAAGTAACCCCTAATTCAAAAGAGCGTGGCTCTTTTGCAGAAACGAAGTTTCTGGCGCAAAAATCTCCGATTTTCCTGAGTTTTCTTCTGGTGAAAAGGCAAATTTAGGGCCTCCTGAAGATATACTTTATGATGCGATAGCAGCATTGCACTTTAGGTATCAGATTTAGCCCTAAGCACAAAGCATTACTGCGAAAATGACTTTTTCAGCAGGCCCTAATTACTCCTAAATTTTAAGAGTTTGACAAGGCTACCTACCGGATCGACAACATTGTTGGCCACAAAGCACTGCAGATAGTACAGCTACCTCGCTGAGAAGGATTTCTTCGGGAGCGCCACAGGCAAAATCTGACCAGCCTCTAAGCTACGCCCGTGCCCGTTAAGACCATATTTGGTATTTTGCGTAGACTTGCTTTGTACCTTTCGCCTCAGACCGCCTTAGTTAAGTAAAGCCTGCGCAAACTCATGAGCATCAAATGTCCGTAGATCAGAGGACTGCTCGCCAACACCGATGTAGCGGATCGGAACCTCAAGTTCTGCCTTAATTGCCAGCACGATGCCGCCCTTGCTTGTGCCGTCAAGCTTGGTGACGATCACGCCAGTGAGCTTTGTCACTGAATGGAACTCCCGGGCCTGTTGTAACGCATTTTGGCCGGTTCCCCCATCAACAACAAGAATCGTCTCATCCGGCCGCCGGTTTAACTGCTTTTGAACAACGTTGGCGATGCCTTCTAGCTCCTGCATTAAATTTGCCTTGTTATGCAAACGTCCTGCAGTGTCAATAATTAGGACATCTGACTGGTTTTCCTTGGCGGCAGCCAATGCATCAAAGACGACAGTCGCTGGTTTTGCCTGGTCGGCTCCGGTGATCACAGGAACATCCAGACGGGCGCCCCACTCTTTGAGCTGCTCGACAGCCGCAGCTCTGAATGTATCAGCCGCAGCGAGAGTCACTTTCAGGCCTAATTCCTGCCACTGTCTGGCTAATTTTGCTGTGGTGGTCGTCTTCCCGGCTCCATTTACGCCGATCATCAGAACAACATACGGTTTCTTCTCGTGAGCCGTTGGGTCGATCGAACTGACCTTTTTCTGATCAGTCAGACGTTCTGACATATTTTGGGAGATAAACTTCAGCAGTTGTTCCTCGTTTAGATCCTTGCTGGCAGAGAATTCTTCTCTGGCCTCTTCAATTAGCTTCAGCGAAGTCTTCACCCCTATATCGGCAGATATCAGGATTTCCTCTAATTGCTCAAACAGCTCATCTTTGCTGTTATTTCCGGCAAATAAGCCCTTAATACGGCCAAGAATACTGCTGCGTGATTTTTGGATCTGATCTTTTAATTCAGGAGTAGCTTGTGGCTGCTCAGTTTTTGGCGCCGAAGGCTCAGCGGCAGCAACGTCCGCTTTTGCAGCGGCAGTTTTTTCTGAAGAAACTGCTTGAGGCTCTTCGGTCTCCAGAATTACAGCGCTGACCTGTTCTTCGACGCTCTGAGCTTGCGGATCACTATCAGCAAGCCGCGCACCTTTAAGTTGACTGACAATCGTCTTGATCTCATCGATCTTTCCGGTATCAATTGCCTTAACACGACTTAACTTTGAATTGGCGCTATTGAGCTCGGCCTCGATTTTCTCAAGTTTACCGCGCATCCCACCGACACGCTGCTCAAAATCTTTTCTTAATCTTCGAAGCCGAAAGGCCAGAGAGTAGTGCAAAAGCAATGTACCAATCAAGCCAATAACGACTAGCACACTCAGAGTGAAGACACTCAGCTCCTCAGAAAGTAGCAGTTGATAATTGTCGAACAGATATTTAATCTCGGTCAGAATTTCACTCATATCAATCAGGCCACTCCGGCAACATCTAAATCTGGTTTTAACCTAAGTAATATCGACTAAAATCACAAGCAGCAGCGAACCAGCTTTCGTTACTTTAAAGCCGCCGTTCTTCAATGTATCACGCTCACCAGCCCACCTCTATCGCATACCTTGGCGTGTTTTTTAGTCTGCGGGCAGTAGCTGGAAGGCCTAAATATCGCCCCCGCGAATCTATTTAGCTCAGGTCAAGTCAGTCTGTTGCTGCTTTTGACTATCAATCGTCCGGCAAATGTGGCAATGTTCTGCGCTGATTTAAAGCAAAACTGAGAACTAGACCTATGGAAAACAACAACTCTATTAACGTAATGATTGAGATTCCTAAAGGCAGCCGGAACAAATACGAATACGATCACGAACTGGACCAGATCAAGTTTGACCGGATGCTCTTCTCCTCTGTGCACTATCCAACTGATTATGGCTTTATTCCCGGCACTCTGGCTGAGGACGGTGACCCGTTGGATGCGATGGTGATCCTCTGGGAACCAACTTTTCCTGGTTGCATTATTGAATCAAGACCCATTGCTGTGCTTGAAATGAGTGATGATAAAGGGATCGATGAGAAAATCCTCTGTGTTCCCCTGGCAGACCCTCTGTGGAATCATATTAATGACATCACTGAGGTCTCAGCTCACCTGCTAAAAGAAATCGAGCATTTTTTCTCAATCTATAAAGATTTGGAGAATAAGCGGGTTGAGATCAAAGGTTGGCAAGGAACAGCCAGAGCAGTCGAAATTATCGAGAAGTGCTTCGCTTTGGCTAAGAAGAGCGACAAGCATGATGCGCTGAGTAAGATTAACTAATTCGGCCTGCGAGCCCGCGCTTGGGCCGGTCTTTAATACTTTGTCATCTCTATATAGAACCTGCTGAGAAAGCAGGTCATATTATGATGCCTGCACCTAGGGCTAAATCTTATATCTTAAGTGCTAGGATTTTAACCTAAAGTGGCCAAAGCCCTGGCTTCTCACAAACCCGGTTAATTGCCGTGCTGCTATCGCATCTCTAAGTAGGGGGTACTTTTTCAGCAACCCCTAGTTATTCGGTAAGAACCAACCTGAAGCAAATTAGTCCCCTTTATAGATTAGGTGATAGTGTTGTAGTTTAGAATCCGGGTTCAATTGCGGGAAACTATTTACCAATGATTTCTAGTTTTTTTTTAGGTTTGCAGAATAAATTTATTACCAAGGCTCGTTTAGAGCCATTATTATCTCTGCTCACTGTCGTGCTCTATCTGCTTTGCGCTCAGAGTACTCTGTCTGCGCAAAGCCGCCAGATATTTACAGGAGACCCGGACGAGATCCCTGAATCTGCTGACAGCCGAATGACTCCCGCTGAGCGAGACCGCCTTGCTAAGCGATACAAAATCAAACCTGAGAGCCGACAGATGCAGATTATGACTGGTCAGGTTAAGCCTGGCGCACCTGCAGAAAGTATTTTCGAGAAACCTCTGATGGCAAGATTCATCGGTAAAGAACAAACAAAATTTTCAACGCAAAGAGCGATCGAACAGGCAATGGCCCCTCTGCTTCCCACAAAAGAAGAACGTCTAAAACTCATAGCGGAGAAACAGGCAAGCCTGGAGAAGCAACTAGAAAAACGTTACTCAAAAATAAAACCTTTCCCTGCCTGCCGCCAGAACAAAACAGAGCGCCGGGAAATCGGAAATAGCCGTGAGAAGTCAGCTAAAGATGTAACGATGGATTACTTATTTATAAATAAGCAAGACCTGCCTGAATTAGCAGATGAAAAAATCGGGAAGAACACAGCCTTTAAGCTTGTTGACCAAAACGTTGGCACTAATCAGGCAGCAATTGGTCTGGGCATTAAATGCCTGCCCGCCAGATACCGTGCGACAAATAATTACATCTTTGTTGATCAAGGGCTTAACGCTTTGAAAAATTATGACAAGGATTTTCACGGAAACGGAAACCTTCACCCGTCTTTAAAGGGCAACTTATGAGCAGGATTTTTTGGATTACGATAATTAGTTTGTTTGCGACCAGCAACCTGGTCTGGGCGGCCCCACCCCTGCCACCGTCAGAATACTTGCAGGGCAAAGCCAACGCTAATACCAATTATGCATTATCAAAAGCTCAGAATATTGAGATTGAAGATTCTGCTCAGGAGTACACTGAAATGACTGAAGGACCAGCGCCAATTGCTGATCCCACCTCGATCTCTCCGACCGTTAGTGACGGCCGGGTCAGTCTGTTTGAGGTCGGTGGAGACGTTACTCCGGCCCCTGACATTATTGCGATCTCGATTCTCTACCAACTGATTGCTAGTGGAAATCTAAATGCTGTTCTCGGCACTCAGAAGCCAAGCGAGGTTTTGAGCGGAATGATAGATACCCCACTCCCGGCCTATACTCTAAATACAAAAATCTTTAACGAGCCGGATGATTACGACTTCTGCAGCAACTATTACTGCCCTGAATACACAGTTCCGTTAGGGGTTCTGGGAATGGCGGTGATATTTAAATATGATGATCTGGAGGACTTCGGTAAAATCCCTGAGGACCTCGAAGTTCAAACTATAAAGGGCGCTGATACCTTGGCCGCCAAGTCTGTAACATGAGTAAATTTGAAAAAATTACATCGCTGATCAAAAAGCTCTGCCTCGCGGCGATTCTACTGGTCATCCTAATCGGAGTCTTCAGTAAAAAGCCAACTAATAATCCGACTGGCGAGAATAACACTGAATCTCGGGAAGGGGCTAATGAGCTGCCGATAAATTCCTCGCCTCCGTCGACCTTAAACATCAGGGAGACCGATGCCTCCGTTGTGACTCCTGATCAGATTGCACCGGTTGATTCGTTGAGCGGAAGTGATCAAGCGGCCAGACTTGTTGATCCTGAACAGGAGGCACCGCTTACCTTTGAGAATAAAGTCTTTATGTTTCCGTTTTATATCAACGGAACCAAATTAATAAAAAGTTATCGCCATCTGAATTTGTTCATAGAGAATGCAGAGAATCTTGAGGAACTTCCGGAACCTTTTCTTCTGCAGCACAGTCTTAAATGCAAGCTACCGCCAAAGCCTGATAAGATTGTCCTCAAGACCTTAAAACTTCTGCAGGCAACTAAGAGCATGTCTCGTAGTTTAAGTACTATAAAGAAAGGAGCCTTTAGTCTTAGCTTTGAGTTCTCAGCTAAAAACCTTGAGGATAACATCATTGCTACGCAGGCTCTGACTGCTTTGAAGAAAGACTACCCGGACAGAAAAAACCGCTTTCTTTTTAAAATTCCGGACTCTAAATATAACCGCCAGTTACTGACCCGAATCAGCGCCAGATCGCAAACCCCTGAGGCTTTTAGTATTATCGATCACGAGTTTATTACCTATGAGGTCCAAATCGATCCGGCTGGAGAAAGTTATATTAAACCAGAGGAATTAAGCCATATTATCAAATTTCACGATTCCACGATCGACCTCGAAATTAATTTTACGATTGAGGAACTTAAATCTGATGCGAACCTAATTAGACTAATTAAAACAATCAGCAAAACTCACGAATCCTTTGACCTGTTTACGCTGCTGGAGTCAGCAGTTTCTGAAGTATCGCTCTATTTTATTCCCTCTGTTCAGATGAGAAGTGACGAGGATAGCCTCCTGAAAATTGATAACTACGTCCAAACCTCAGAACAGTTACAGCAGGTGTTCAGACAATGTACAGGGATTTTTAATTTTATGTTCCCCTCCGGCCAAAATAGATATCTGGACGAACTTGCTCTTTACATGAATTCAGCAAAGACACCCGAGGATGTTGTAGAGATTGCCCGAAAGTTGACCAACCGGCTCCAAAATACCAGCGATAGTAGTCAGAGAATTCCTGAGGATCTCGGGGAGATGTTAAAGCTACTATCTGAGCCTAAACCGCTTAAGGAGCTTTTGCGATGAGAAGTATTTTTACAACATTTTTTGCACTGACTCTGATTTCTCTGAGCACTCTGAACGCACAGAGTTTTACAGTGGATGAGAGTATTAATCCCTTTGACCGTGGCAATGCTACTAATAGTCAGGAAGACATCGTCAAACTTCATGACGAGGATCTCAAAAAGATGGCGGACCACTACAAGGGAGGTTTAAACGGCTGTTTTCAGGCGAGATCGGTTCCATATGCCACCTGCAAACTGGTTAAAGATGTCACCGTAGTACCCGGCAGTTATCCGGCTTATACCTGCAACGACCTGCATAAGTTTGACAGCAAATTAGAAATTATTGGTATACCGGAGGAGGTTCCTTACTACGAGTACTACGTTCCTTTTCAGAAAATGGAACATACCGAGAACGCTTTTGCCACCAAATATCTCAGTAAAGACCTGGTTAAGGGAATCCTTAGTCAGAGTGCAAACGCGTACTATGACGGGCGGCCGGATGCAATCGAGGATGACCTGACTGTGTTGACCAAGCGAATGCGTTCATTAGGCTACGATCTACCGGAGAATTTCGCCGAGCAAATTCTGACACAGGTCCCAGCTGCGATCGAGCTGGTCAAGCGTTACGATCTACAAAAATACCGGATGCGCGGCGTTAAGTCAGCCAGCGGACAGAATATGGATTCTCATATTCTCCCGTCGTTCTTCCACGACACTTACCGGGGTTTTTATAAAAATATCTGGGTCCACCATGGTTCGAAACAAGCTTGGGTTAGAAAGAAACAGGATGTCCAGTCTTGGTTTAGTGAGTTTCCGGAGAATATTAATATTACCAGGAGCGCTACCCTGGGCAGATCATTTAAAGATATAAATGAACTGATGGCACCGACTAATCAGTTTAACCGTTGCGTTAAGGGCAAGGCTGAGCTGATGGGTATCCACAACTTGATCCCCGCCAACAGAATGAATAAGTCTGATAAACATTGTCTGCCCGGGATGTATGGTCCAAAAGTGGTTCTTCCTTTTAATCTCGATTCGGGAACTTATTATGCCTCGCAGGCTGCTACAACTCGTGACTATATGGGTTTAAATTTAGCGAATATCCTGAGCAAACAGGTTGGAGCCTATTTAAAAGGGGCCATGCATGAGGTTAGGCTCGAAGAGGAAGCAGCTCAACTCCCTGTTCCGTCTTGGAGATACAAAGCAGATATGCTGCAATTTATCGACGAGCGACGGTCTACGGCTCAATCCGGTTGCAACGTCAGTTTGTTAGCTCAGTTCTCAGCATATGGGGCGCCGGCCAATACTAAATTTCTACCTTCGATCAATTGGTCTCAGCAAATCGCCGCTAACGATAATACCGAAGGTGAGCACTTCTCCTCAGTACACTACCGATATATTCGTGGTTGTCCGCTCTGCTATGCTCCTGACTACTCAGCCCCTCCACAAATTCTGCGTTAACTTATATGGCGATTATTCTAAAAATAGGTTTACTATTCGTCTCGTCCTTTCTGATCATGACTTCCGCGTCTGCGCAGAACAATGATAGCAAGGACTTCTTTACTAATGACTTTGTAAAGGGAGCCGAACCGCAAGCTGCAAAAGATCGAGCTGAACCGACGCCAGAGGAATCCCGCCCGCAAATCAAGAGCTATCCGGCGGTCAAAAAAGCTACCAAGAATCAGAAAGACGATCCGTTTGAGACGATCGACGTTATTAATGTCTCGCTAGTTATCGAGGGTCTCGACCTTGCGGCCGGCATTAAGACACTTAACTCAATGCTTAGATTTATTCAGGCAAAGGATTTTAGCTTAGACCAGGTGATTTTTGTGGGTGTCCCTAACTTTCCGCGCGAATTAAGACAAAGTATCGTTGAGATTTCCGCCCGGGGTGGCTCTTTCTCTTACGGCAGTGGAGATGATCTGCCCTTTGAACTTGAATTCTCGCCGGCCTTGATTGTTAACACAGCAGACGGGATTTTTATTATCGAGGCTGAGGGAAATCTCGAGAAATTCTTCAACACTAAAGGCGAGCTAATTCCGCACAAGTTTTCTTCGATCGCTGATTAGTCCGGCCACAAGGTTCTAGATCGGTTCCCTTAAACTACCTGCGACTTCCTGAAGATAGTGTATATGAGATTTTTAGCTAATCGCAAAAATTCTAGATTTTACTGAGTCTGCTTCGGATGAAAAAGACAACACCAGCAACTGCTAGAGACCCGCTTTAGAGAAGCGCCAGCGCTGTCGCGATTATTACCGATCAGGCTCAGATAGATTGCGAAAATTTTAGTCTCCTTCAATGGGAACCTTCGCCCCTCAGATTGAGAAACAAAGCTTATGCAGTGGGCCTTTATAAACTAGCTACTATTATAGCAGGCTCTGATTTAGCGAATCAAACGATAGCACAGCAGCTGCTCTCCATGGCGCTTTGCGGCATACCCCTCGATTGTGCCGTACTCCCGCCATCTGGCTTGTGAGGAGCTGTTATGCCAGGCCTGATGCTCACCAAGCGAGTTTTTGCTGCCGACGACATAGCCATGTCCGCGGTGACTTACGCGACCTGATATGTAGCTGGTGGCAGCCACACAGATATCCCCGGCCCTAATCTTCTCTAATGTTACGGGCCGATAGAGCTGAGGGTTTGAGCGGAGCTCTTTTGCTACTGTAATTGTCGAGAGAGCATACCTTCCTCTGCTGTCTGCTAAAATCGGCCGCCCGGTTGCTGCTTTAACCACATGATTTAAAGCCCACATACAAGCTAGTTTTCCATTTCTGGTTTGTGGCACCCCGGCTGTTGAAAACTCTATATTCTGTGCTGTCTTACTTAGCGCAGAGTTATAATTACCGTTTGCCGGTTGAGCAAGCTGACTGTCTTTAAACGAAGAGCGGAACTCTTTTTTTGCTGAGAAAAGAAATTTAGTGCCTGCAGCAGACCGGCTTAACTGTTGATTTATATCCATAGTGGACTTTGTTTCGCACTGAAGGATATTTTGTTGCTAGAAATCTCAGCTAAGAGAAATCAGTGGCCATGTGCAGTGACATAGGGCGCTCCAAGAAGGAGGCAAGGACGTTAGAATAAAGCTGTAACCTAGGGGTTACTTGTTCAGTAACCCCTAAGTATATTTTGACCAAAGATTCGAGGAGACAATGCTGGATCATAGTTTGTAAACAGCAATCCCTAGGGAAGAAAGACCGAAGGGTTTAGGCAATCGCATGCTGCTTGGCTTCCTGCAGAGACACCTGCAGCATCTGGGTTGCTCCCGGTTGCTGCATGGTAATTCCTACAAGCTGATCACAAACAGACATCGAGTGTTTGTTGTGTGTGATCATCAGAAACTGTGTTTCGCTGCTCATTTCCTGCACAACTGCCAGAAAGCGGTTGAGATTTGCGTCATCAAGGGGTGCATCAACCTCATCAAGTATGCACAAGGGACTTGGCCGTACCAGAAACATCGCGACAATCAAGGCAGTTGCAGCCAGCGCTTTTTCACCGCCAGACATCAGCTCAATGCTTTTAAGCTTCTTGCCCGGAGGGCGAATTGTGATGAGCAGGCCGGCATCAAGCGGATGCTCCGGATCGTCAAGTTCAATACTTCCGTAGCCACCGCCATACATTTTAGGGATCAACGTTGCAAAGTTCTCAGCCACCTGCTCAAAGGTACGGATAAACTTGCGCTCAGATGCCTGACGCAGACGTTCTAGCGTTTTCTCCAGACTGAGAAGAGCGGCGCTCAGGTCAGCACTTTGCTCAGTCAGTTCAGTCAGACGCTTGTTCTCAAGCTCAAAAGCTGCAATTGATTCAGGATCGACCTCCCCTTCGCGCATTAATTGCGCGCGCAGTTTACGCAATTCTGCTGACAGATTTTGAAATTCGCCCTGCTCAGCGATATCGCTCTCTGAGAGCTCGGCCAAATGGTCTGAGCGAAAGCTTTCTTCAAATTCCTCATCAATCTTGGCATTAATATTCTCAAGCTCAGCCTTAACCCGTTCGGCTCGCACGGCAGCCTGATTTGCTTTCTGCCGATTACTTTCTGCAAGCGATCTAAGTGTTTCCACCTGCTGTGAAGCCTTCAAGCGTGCTAAGTGCTCAGACTTGCGGCGCTCTTCGATCTGCGCTGACTGCTCGCGAGAGCTGCTTATTTCAGCCTCCAGACCAGATTTAAGATTCTCGTCAATTCCGCTGCTCCCTGCAATTTCAGCTAAAATGCCAGTGTACTTCTGCTCCTGTTCGACTAGCAGATTCAAGTCGGTGACAATTTTGCTTTGTCCGCTCTCAAGATTTGCAAGATTACGCTTGGCGGCATTTACTGTGCCTTCAAGCGACCCAATGCGCCCTCTTAGTTCGCGCATCGCAGCCTCATGGCGACGGTTCTCTTCAATCGCCTGCTGGTACTGCCTCTCTGCCTGATCAAATTCGGCCTGAGCTGAATTAAATTCAGCCTCAGCTCCCAGCTTATTCTGCTCAAGCCCGCCGGCATCTTTAGCCAATGCATTAACCTGATTTTGCAGCCCAAGAATCCCGCTTTGAGTATTGAAGGCGACAAAGTCTTTGCTGATCAGCTGGCCATCGGCTGTGACAAACAAGAAATTACTCTGCGGGTGCGCCTGAATATAGTGATAGGCAACACTGGCCGACTCAGCATAGAAAACCTCTGCCAAAAGATTTGCCAGGACCGTCTGCACCGTGGGCTGATAATTAATACAGTCGATCAAAGCCTCTACTCCCTGCGGAGCCTTGCTGCTGCCCTCGCCATCCAGCGTATGAGGCTCGCGCCCAGCAGCCTTAAACAGACCAAAATTCTGATCTGTATCTTTAACGCGCTCGGCGATTTCACTGACAAGCGAATAAGGCTGCTCAGCCACCAGATATTCTACCTTATTACCGATCACGGCATTAAAAGCCTTAACAAAGCGGTCAGGGACAATCACCAACTCGTAGAGACTATGCAGAGTTTGGTTCGTCGTTTTCTCACAGATCCGCTTTAGATCCTCGGAGATACTCTTTGCTTTTAATTGCTTGCTGAGCACTGATAGCTCAGTTTCTTTCTGGAAGAATGCTTTCTGCGCAGCTTGTTGCGACTCACGCGTAGCTTGGAGCTTTGTTTTAGTTGTCTTGAGTTCGGCAGTAGCGACCTCTAGTTTGTTCTGTTGTTGATTCTGCTGTTCTGCGAAGGTAGCCGTCAGCTCCTTCTTCTCCAAGCCAGCTGTCTCGATCTCCTGCTTGAGCAAATCAAAACGCAGAGAGTCCTGCTTTTGCTGCGCCTTTAGCTCTTGCTGCCTGCGCGCCGCGCCCTCCAGAAATGCTTTTGTCTGGCTGATTTGATTAATTCGTTTTGTCTCGGCCTCGAGATAGCGCGCCAGCTCAGACTGCTTCTGATCTACTTTACGCCGAAAACGTGAGAGGTCAGCATCAATAAGATTGAGCTTCTCACGCAGCTCCTGCTCCTGCTTCTGTGCCTGCTGATAGTTGGTGTCGCAAATTGTCTGCTGCTCTTTGCTGGCAGCATCATCTCTTTGCGTAGCAGACCATTCGCGCTCAGCCTTTGCCAGACGGGAGCGAAAAGTCCTGACATCGAGTTCGAGAATATTTGTCTTTAGCAGGTCACGGTTCTTTGCTTTATTTGCCTGTCGCTTGAGACTACCGACTTGCCGACTGACTTCGCGAACGATGTCTCCGACGCGCTCAAGATTACCACGTGTGTCATTAATTCTGTTCTGGGTTGAAGTGATCTTATCGCGAAATCCCTGAACACCCGCCGCCTCTTCCAGAAGTTTGCGCCGGTCCTGCGGCTTAGCGGTGATTATTCGCGAAATCTCCCCTTGTGCCACAATAGTAAAACCCTTGGCGCTGAGGCCGACAGCTCTGAAAAAATCCTTTAAGTCTTTTAGGCGACAGGGCACGCGGTTAATAAAGAATTCTGATTCACCGCTACGATATAGTCTTCTGGTAATCTGAACTTCACTAGCTGCCTTTAGCCAGGAATATTTTTGTAATAAACTCCCTGCAGCGATCTCACTCTTACTGGAGAACTCCAGATCAATATCTTCCTCGGCGGGTACTTCAGCAGACTCTTCTGATGGCTCTATTGGGGCCTGCTCCTCAGCAGTTTCTGTAGTTAGTGCCACCTCTTCGACAGACTCCCGCCCCGTATCTGCGGCTGCTAATGTCTGAACTTCTACCTGATTATTTAATTTTATTGGCTCGGCCTGAGGTTGCTCAGCTTCTTCGGTGCCTGCCGCTACTGCAGCAGCCTCCATTTCCGGCGACACGAGGTCGGCCAGCAGATTATCCTGAGTTGATTGTAGAGTGAGAGTGACCTCAGCCAGACCAAGCGGCCTGAGTTGATCGGTGCCATTAAAAATGATGTCCTCGAGCACGCCACCACGTAGGCTTTTGGCCCGGGTTTCTCCAAGCACCCAACGAACTGCATCAACTACATTAGATTTTCCGCAGCCATTTGGGCCAACCACGCCGGTAATTCCACCATTTAGGGGGAGAACTATGCGCTCCATAAAGGATTTAAACCCGAAGGCTTCAATTCTGCTGACTCTCATAGACTCTGACTGCTTAGTTTAAAAGACTTAAAACTCTTTCTAAAGCTTTACAGCAACATACCAGAGAAATCGGCCTGTTAATAGTGCGGCTAAAAAGATGGGAAACTAAACAAGCCAAACCGCGAATAAGACTACACATTTTATAATCAGAACATTATGCGCGTAAATACACAGTCAGAACCAAAAACAGCCGCTCCCCTGGATAAACTGGCGGCAGCCGAAGCCTTTGTTGGAATTCGCAGCAGAGGCGAGGTCCAGCCGTCAACCGAAAGTAAACCGGAGCCTCACCCGGCAGCAAAGTTCTCTCCCCTGGAGACTGCAACAAATACCCTAGAGCAGATCAAAGATGTCGGTGAGAGCTGGCATAACTACAAATCAGATGCAGAGCCTGCTGACGCCACCAAGACGTTTCCGCTGCCTAAATTCTTAAGACCTGTAACAAAGCTCTTTGACTCGGCCACCGGAATTCTCGACGTAGCAGAGCAAGTGCACCTCGAAGATGGTGCCGGCAAGGGTACAAATAAGGCAATAGTAGTCGGAGTCCTAAAATCTGGTGCCAGTAGCGCCATGATGACGGCAGCCTTTATTGCAGTGGGCAGTTTTAGCGCTCCCGCGGTTCTCACAATCGGCGGTACTATGCTGCTCAGTGCAGGTGTCGGACACCTCATCGGTAATTTTACCAATGGAGTGATCGAGCAGAAGTACGAACAGTTCGGCGTCAAATAGGGCATGTTGAGCAAGTCGTTCGTGTTATATTGCCCGAAGGCCTGGTGCTAAATCCAACACATGAAGGGCTTAGGTTTCGGCCGGCAATGGCCAAGCTCCTTGCACTCCATATAAGCTCGACCTGTCTTCCCAGCTCTAAATAGGGGTTGCTCAATAAGTAGGGCCTGCTGAAAAAGTCATTTACACAGTAATGTTTTGTGTTTAGGGCTAAATCTGATACCTGAAGTGCAAGGGTTTCAGCCAAGAATGGCCAAAACCCTTGCACTTCACAAACCCAATCAATTGCAATGCTGCTAACGCATCATTAAAGCATATCTTCAGGAGGCCCTATTTTGTCTTCTTAGCTTAAAAATCAGAGATTCTTGCGCCAGAAACTACGTTTCTGCAAAAGAGCGACGCTCTTTCGAATTAGGGGTTACTTATTCAGCAACCCCTAAGTAACCCCCTAATTTAAGAGAGCTAAACACTTTAGAGTAGTGAAGACCTATTGCGTTCCCCCCAAGAGCGCTTTCGAAAGGTCTTCTAAACCAGCAGCAACACCAAACCCGGCAGCTGCTGAACGCAGGTTCAGCAGAAAACGAAAGAAGTGTCCTGTTGGCACTCGAACGTCAGAAAACCCCGCAGGGTAGTCCTGCCAATAATAGCAATCTTATTCTAATGCCACCTTAGTCGAAGCCACAGTATGTGAAAACCGCAAGCTCCAAGCCTAAACTACAAACAATACTCATTATAAACCTTCATCGCCTCCGGCATCCATTCCTGAAACTGCCTGATGCGGTTTGCAGGGTCGGGGTGGGTTGAGAGAAATTCCGGAGGGGTACGCTTATTTGTCGCTGACATCCGCTCCCAAACTTTCGGTGCCTCCTGCGGATCAAAACAGGCACGAGCTGCAAAAATTAAGCCCATGTAGTCAGCCTCAGACTCATGCTTGCGTGAGAATGGCATCATCACGCCATATTGTGCGCCCAAGCCGAAAGCAGTCAGGACCGTTTGCTGAGCCGCCGGTGACATCTCACTGGTGCTCAGCCCAAGAGCAATCTGGCCGTACTGCTGGAGCTTCTGCTGAGTCATCCGTTCTGCTCCGTGTCTTGCAATAGCATGCGCAATTTCGTGGCCGATAATAATTGCCATCCCGTCTGTGTTCTTAGCAATTGGCAAAATCCCGCTGTAGACGGCGACCTTACCACCAGGCAGACAAAAAGCGTTGGCCTGCTCAGAATCGATTAGGTTAAACTCCCACTTGTAACTCTCAGGAGACTCAATCACACTGATCAGGCGAGCGCCAATCTGCCGGATAGCCCGGACCTCTTCACCACTATTAACTACGGCTTCCCCGCTAAGTATTTTCTGATATGAATCCAGGCCCAAAGCAACTTCTTCACTGCGACTAATATCAACTAACTGAGACCGGCCTGTCAGCGGCACAGTCTCCAGATTGCTGGTGTAGAAGTAGAACGCAAAGGCAGCAAAAAGAATTAGAGGCAGAATTTTAAAACCACCGCGCCTGACCTTGCCCGGACGGGTTCTTGGAAAACCGATCGGTAACCTGTTGCGTCTATAAGGCATGATTAGGTCCTAAAATGAATCAGTATAAAAAACTTCCTCTGCACTGACATCACCGCCGCGAGGTCTGGCATC
This sequence comes from Prasiola linearis, assembly GCA_032356305.1. Lineage (NCBI taxonomy): Eukaryota > Viridiplantae > Chlorophyta > Trebouxiophyceae > Prasiolales > Prasiolaceae > Prasiola > Prasiola linearis. The sequence goes on from JAULKR010160792.1 coordinate 76,509, forward strand.
AGCAGTTGCCTTGCCAACAGCTACAAACATTGAGATTAAGTGGTCTTCCGGCAAGCCAATAATCTCACCAACTTTTGCAAAATCAAAACCATCCATCGGACAGGTTTGATAATTAAGGCTTTCTGTCGCAAGCATAATTGTCTGCGCTGCCATCCCTGCCGAACGCATTCCCTCGTCTCGCTGCACTGCTGGCTTATTGTGATAGTAATTTGTAATTGCGTCCACCATAAATTCTCTGACCTCATCACCTGCATTCCGCCAGTAACGCTCAGGTTGTTTATTCCAGGCCTTTAAGTCAGCGCAGACAACAATCAGCAGAGAGCAGTCAGTGACCTGGGCTTGATCCCAGCTGGCAGCGCGAATCTCTTTCTTGACTGCGGGATCCTTAACCAAAACAAAACGCCAGTTCTGCAGGTTAAAAGCTGTTGGTGAGCGCATAATCGCAGCCTTTAACTCGACCTCAATATCGTCCGGCATTTGATGGTCAGGATCAAAATGCTTGTAAGATCTACGGGAGTGAATTGCCTCGAGGGTCTTGTTTTGATGGTTCATAGCACTGGTTATAATTGGTAAATAGGGCCTGCTGAAAAAGTCTTTTGTGTAATAAAGCGAAATACTTGGGCCTAAATTTGACACCTGAAGTGCAAGGGTTTTAGCCAAAAATAGCCAAAATCCTTGCGCTTCACAACCCCGACTTATTGCAATGCTGCTATCGCATCATTACAGTATATCTTCAGGAGGCCCTAATTTTGTCTTTTCAGCTTACAAATCAAAGATTTTTGCGCCAGAAACTACGTTTCTGCAAAAGAGCTACGCTCTTTTGAATTAGGGGTTACTTATTCAGCAACCCCTAAATAATCAGGAAAGGTAAAGCTGGCGACAGTGTAACTTGTCTTCGATAAAAGTGAAGCTAAGGCTGGCAGTAACCTAATCGGGATTGGCAAATCATGTCCCGCTGGCTAAACCATTACTTAGGGGTTGCTGAATAAGTAGAGCCTGCTAAAAAAGTCCTTTATGTAATAATGCCAGGTGCTTAGGACTAAATCTGACACCTGAAGTGCAAAGGTTTTGGCCATTCTTGGCTGAAACCCTTGCACTTCAGATATCAGACTTAGCCTCAAGCATCGAACATTACTATAAAAATGACTTTTTCAGCAGGCCCTATGTAACCCCTATACACCGTGACGATGGCCGGGAGGCGGTCAATCAACGTTTTAGCGTGGTAATTTCCAAAAGCCTGATATCCAAAATGGGCCTGAGAGAATTTGCCTCTATCACTCTAAGATTAGCAGCATGCTGACCATAATCTGCTGCCACGCTTTTAAATAAGCGCCTTGCTGAACCAGCCAGACTCTATTCCGGAGACTCCGCTCCCAGCAGCAGAATAGCGCCTACCAAAGCCAGCAATATATTAGCCGTCCAGGCTGCCAGCAGTGGATTTACGATTTGTGCTTGTCCTAAGGCAATACTGACTGAGTGGACGGCGTAGTAGGCAAAGCAAATCCCAACGCCTGCCAAAAAACTGGCTGCCATGCTGCCGGTTCTTGCTGGTCTGATTGAAAAAGGAAAGACTGCCAGGGCGCAAATTAGAACCACGAAGGGAAATGACCGCTTAGCTGCCAGAGTGGCGGCCAGATGGCTCAGGTCTTCGCCACTTTGAGCACTCTTATTAATGTAGTTATTCAGCTGATTGTAGCTCATCGCACTTGTCTCAAGGTCGGTATTGTAGAAATCCTCAGGCGTCTCATTGATCAGAAGAGGATAAGACTTGATACCGCCGGGTAGTACCAGCTCACCACTAGCCGCTTTCTCTTTAAAAAACCGCTGCTCCGGCTCAAACATCCGCCAGCCAAAATCCGAGCTGACAAAACTGGTGCGGTCAGAGTCAGTACGGGCGAGTAGATCAAAATCTGCATTTAGATCATACCGGGTGAGCTGATGAAGTGTTGAGTCCCGAGAATCAAAGAGATCACTTGAGTAGATTTGGCTGCCCTGCCGCCACCAAAGTTTCTCTTGGTTATAAATGCCTGAGGCATCTTTCTTACGGATATCGATGTTGTAGATCTCTTTTACGCTTCTGACAGTTTGCGGCACAATCGTCTCCGCCAAAAATAGATTGATCAGACTAAAAATCATCCCCAGAGTAAGTAGCGGAAAAGCCAGCCAAATAAGCTTCATACCTGAGGCTCTCATCGCAGTTATCTCTGACTTCTTAGAGAGCAGACCATAGGTAAAGAGCGTTGCTATCATGAAGCTGATTGGCAGACAGAAAACCACAAATTCCGGAATCTTCAGAGTAAAATACTGAAAAGCAACCAGAAATCCCGGATCGTGCGGCAGAATATTATCAATCCGGTCAATTACATCGATAATTAAAAACAGCAGCACCATTGCCGTCAGCGAGAGCAGAATATTCCGGGTCAGGCTTGCATATAGATAACGATGGATGATTTTGAGCTGAAACAAGCTAGTTCCCCTTTCTTCGACGACGAAAATTGTTACCAACTGCAGCAAAAGCATCTGCTACTGACTGCCAGCGCTCAGAGCTGGTCTGTCGCAGCATATACCAGCTAAGCGCTCCCAGGATTATATTCGGTAACCAGACAGCGACCGCTGCAGGTAAGGTGTTACCTTCAGCCAGCGTATTGCCGATCGTCACAAGAGCAAAATAGAAAGTAAAAGCTCCGAGGCCTACCATCAAAGAAAAACTCGCTCCCCAGGTTTTCTGTGCCCGCGGTGGCATGATGCCCAGGGGAACGGCTAAGATTGCCAACAGCAGACCGGAGAGCGGAGTAGCAAAGCGTCCAAAAAATTCAGACTGCAGCTTAGTCTCTCTGCGCTGCTCTTGCTTATCGAGGCTCCGAGCGGACTTAATCGCCGCCAGATGCTCGAGTTCACCGCTGATTTGCTCAGAGCTGAGTTCACGCGGCCGGCTCTTACGTTCATCCGGTGTCTCTGCAAACAGACGGGTAGTATCTATAAATAACTGGTTTTCTTTAAATTTGGTCAGGTCATACTTCTGAGCTACCTGAACGACAGGCTTGCTACCGCTCTCAGCTGTAGCCTGGTGTGAAATCTCATGAATTGTACCATCCTTAAGATCCATCTGCAGACTAAACTGCTCGTTAGGATTATCACTGATGACTCCCGTCCGGGCAAAAATTGTTTTGCGTTCCGTCGCCGCCCTGTAATCATCAATGACCACACTGAGCATCTCGCCAGTGGAATAATCGATGTTTCTGGCGTAGATCATTAAATCACCCAGACGGTTAAAAACCCCGGATTTTAAACCCGAGAGACTCTGGTCTTTAGCAATTTGACTGAGATTCTGATTGAGTACTTGATAGCTCAATGGACGCAGGTAGAAGCTTAGCAGAAAGATCAGGGTGCTGGCGAAAAGCCCAAAAATTAACACTGGTCTTAGCAGTTGAGAAATTCGGATGCCACTGGCTCGGACAACGACAATCTCAGAATCACCGGATAGCCTGGCAAATGCCAGCATAACCCCCAACAATACGGAAAGCGGGATCGCTATTTCCAGAAAAGTCGGAATAATTGCCAGGAAAACAACAAGAACCTGGCTAACAGAAACACCCTGATTGATTATCAGGTCGGTCAAGCGCAGAATTTTGGTTGTAAAAATCAGGCTGGTGAAAATAACCAGACAGATCAAGAAATAAAGAAAAATTTCTTTAAAAATATAACTTGCTAGGACACGCAAGAGAGTGAGCTATTTGATAAAAGGCAGAATTAGAACTGCTTATTTAGGTGCTGCTTTTGTTCCTTACGGATTCTTTTAGCAGCCTCTTTCCCTTTACGTTTTTTAACTACAGAAGGTTTCTCGAAATATTTGTTTTGCTTAACTAACTTGTAGAAGTTCTCGCGAATAAGTTTACGCTTTAGAGACTTGATCGCCCGCTCAATATTATTACTGTCAACTTGGACTTCAAAATCAGTGTAGTCTTTGGGGCCTGAAACGGCATCGTGGTTAACTTTAATATTGGGTTTATCGGACATAAATTTAGGTAAAAATGGGTTGCTCAAACACGTGAACAAACTACATTAAATTTTCGCGTATTATAATCAGTTATCCTTTTACTTGTCAAAGCTAAAGAACAAGCACCGGCTGGCACCAAACTGTCTGGCGCCAAACTATCTGGCAGAATTATCCTGCGCAGCAAAATTAAAAACCGGCACACCGCCCTGGTATTTAGAATAGCTGAGCACAAAGCTACTGCGATCCTCAGCCGCTAATTTACTACCCGCAAGCAAGCCAACAATTGGCCCAAATTCAGCCAAACCTCGTTCAGACAGGTCTACCTTGGCGCTGAGTCGGCTTAGGCGTTTGGTCACCAAGTTATAAGTGACCACAGCATTAATGCTGATCAAGTCAGAATCTAGGATAAACTTCGGGATAACAATTTCCCCGGAGTTGGCTCCGCTCCGTGCCTCAACTGCCAAATTACTAAGTTTAAATGCAGGCAGGCTCAGACTAAAGGGAAGCTTCAAAAGAGCTGCCGGTATTGCGGTTTTCGCAGGCTTAAAGACATCGTAAGCATTAAATAACAAACGTCCGAGAACAGGGTTCTGCGTCTCACTCAGGACCAGACCGGAGAGAGAGAAATTAGCACTGCCGCCAGAGAGTCCCAGCAGGCGAAGCTGCGGAATCAGACTAAGGTCGAGCTTCTCGGCCACAAAATCATTTACCAGCAGCGCACGCGGTTCCTGCACAAAATTTAGATTAGCTTTTGCCTTGCCGGAGAACACCTCAAAGCCGGTCTTCCCTCTGAGCTCTGTGTTGATCAGGCTCTCAATTACCACAGGACGTAACCAGAAATTATTCAGAGTAAGAAACAGCCCGGGATTCCTAGCAGAACGAATCTCTACAGCATCGGCCTTTAAAGCAGACACAATTCCGACACTGGGTTCATCAAAATTAAGCAAGACATCTGATTTAGCCGCCTGACTAATTACCGTATTAAAGAAGTAGTCCTTGATCTCAGGCTTAGCCAGCAGATAGATGCTGCAAAGACTAATTAGAAAGCCAGCGACCAGCGCCAGCAGCAGAATTTTAATCTTCATTGGTTTCCGCTGTTTTTCGTTCGAAATAATTTACTCTTAATTTAACTTCAAGTGTCCGATTGCTGTAATCTTTAATATCGATTTGAAATCTGCTCAGAACCAACGGCTTAGACCCGTAGATTAGCTGGTCTATAAAATTAACAAGCTTCTCAGGTTCAGTCAGATTTCGCAGCGTAATATCATAGATGTGCTGACGGTAATTCTGTCCGAAGTCTCTGATACTACCGTTTTTATTGATGCTGTAGTTCTTGATTTCGGTGAGTCCGGTATAGCGCTTGATAACGCTTTCAATGTAGGTTGCCACGCTACCGTCAGCAAATTTCACAGACTGAAATTGTTGCTCGATTTCTTTTTGAGTCTGCAGCTGAGTTACATAGTTCTCAAGCTGCTGCGGCAGGGCTTCTAACTGCTGTTTTACTTGCGCCAACTCTCGCTTTTGCTCCTCAGCAGTCTCTGAGATTTTGCTCAAGACCGGACTAATTAAAAAATAGAGCAGAACTAGCCCGATTAGTGAGAAAAGGGCAACTTCTCGCGGATTCAGATTGCGGAAATAAGCTGTGACCTTGGGTAAAAAACTATTCATCTCTTCCCTGCGTGCAAAGCTCAAGCTCAAATTTAAAGGTCCGTCGGTTTCTGACCGCATTATTCTGCGTGAGCTTAACAGAACAAAAGCTTGGTTCCCGCTTTAGATAACGCTCAATTTGCCCGACCGCCTTATAGTCAGGTGCAGAGCCGTCCAGATTGATCTTTCGGGATGTAATCACAATTTTATTTAGACTGTAATCGAGAGTCTTTAGTGGGTTATCGGAGAAAATCCGGTTGATAATCAGGAACACCTCAAATGGTTTGACCTGAGCTTTTGCACCAAGATCTGCCAGCTCTTTTGCTGTCAGATTAGTCTGACCGATCAGATAATCAAGCTCCATACCCGCCGGAACATTCCCTGCCGGCAGGTTCTCACTAATTGTCTGATTTATTGTTTTCTGCAGTTCGCTAATTTGCAGTGAGCGCAAGAGGTACTGGCTAACAGGAATTGCTGTTAACAGAAACAAGAAGATCAAGAGGTACAGCCAGACCTTACTAAAATAGCTGCTTAAGAAGTTTAAAAGGAATGGGTAGGCATACTTACCACTCCGAAAATTAACGAGCGATGATTCTGGAGCCGTACCCTCAGTTTTATTCTGGAACAGATACTGCGCCAGCAAGCGGCAGTTTAGCAAGTCAGGTTCGGGTGCCTCAATCCGCTTAATTTCTTTGCTGTAACCCAGCTGACTGATTCTATCGAAAAACTGATCAGAGCAAATGACCGTTAAAAGGTCGAGTTCGCGGTTGCTAATCTTCTGTTTAATATTCTCAAACAACATTGCCAGCGATGACCCGGGAAACAAGTTCTTTAAGGACTTGTTTATGATCTGGGTTGTGAGAATTTGTTCGCCTTCGAGGAACATCAGATTTATTGCCAGCTCAGATTCGACCAGGAGAGCCTGATTGATCACAGGATTTTGCGCAGCCGCTTCCGACTCCGATGGCTCAGCTGCCCGCGGGGAGAAATCTGCCAGAGGATATAAAATAGCTGGCGGCACCGTCAGGCAAGTCAGCCGAAAATCTTTGAATATAAATAGCAGGTTCTGGAGGTATTGGTGGCTGATTAGGTGAGTCTGCACGTGAGCTCCCTCTCCGCCCCCCTCTTTGCGGCGGACAGCGAAGTTCAGAAAGAAATCATCGGGGCTAAATGCCAGATCGTCCTGGATTTCAAAGTCTATTACTTTTTCAATCTCGCGTCGCTTGCTAAAAGGTAGCTCAACTTCAAGGCTAATGTATGATTGCGGGCTAAGAATCAAGCCGGCTGACCTCATGCTCTTTTCGTATTTTTTATATAGCTCAAGTATTGGCCAGAGCAGTAACTCCGGGCTGTACCCGGCTATCGGTTCTCCGAGTGGTGTTTCATCCTCTGATACAATGGTATTGTCCTGCTTCAGAGCTGAAAATATAATCCCTGAGTGCTCAAGCGATAGCACAATCTTCTCAATTACCGCGAAATCTCCAGCCTTACGCTTACTCCGCTCAGCGACAATTGCTGCTATCTGATTATTACTGACATCAAGGCAAAAGATTCTGTTCATTGGCGACTTCAGTATAGATCGAGCTGAGCTGCGACACTAGTCGTGCGGATCGATCTTGGAGAAGTAATGCCAGCTGATAAAACGGCAAACGACAAAACACCAGCAGACCTAAATTTGCTTACCGATATATCCTAAATTCAAACCCGCTGACGGCACAGATAAATCCCTCGCCCCGACCAAACAGTAATAAAAATATCGACAGTCGATAAAAGTAGCATCAACGCCGATCCGGGCAGCTGCCACACCCGGCAGAGTCAAGGGACACCTCTCCCCCATTTTTTGCTGAACGAAGGTTCAGCAAAAAACGAAAGAAGTGTCCTTTTGGGGCACGATCATCAGAAAACTCCGCAAGTC
>JAULKR010160793.1:0-26506 GCA_032356305.1 Prasiola linearis
CTTGGCAAGCTGGCGGCAGGTCATCGCGATGGCGCACTGATTAAAGTAAACCTCCAAGGTCTCCTCAGTGGGATGGTTTAGATTGCCGAAGGATTGAATAAAATTTGCGAGAGCGGTGTTGCGAAAGCCCGTCCGCGTCTCAGACTCCGCGACCTCGTTGTCGACGAAAATATCATCATCAGCGAGGCTGCGTACGAAGCACAAGATCTGTTGCACAGTCGCCTTGGGCGACTCGCCGGCCAGCAGCACGTCAGAGACAACAATAGCGCCCGCGTTTACGAAGGGATTTCTCGGGATGCCCTTTTCGTATTCCAGCTGAACGATTGAGTTGAAAGCTGAGCCTGAGGGCTCGCGTCCCACGCGCTCCCATAGCGCGTCGCCGAGCATGTTCAACGCCATGGTCAGGGTGAAAACCTTCGAGATGCTTTGAATAGAAAAGGGCACGGCGTCGTCACCGACCGAATAGCACTCGTCATCTACCGTTGCGATCGCAATGCCAAATCGATGGGGATCAACACAGGCCAGTTCAGGGATATAGGACGCAATCTTTCCACGTTCCTTTTTTGTCTTAAATTCTTCGTAGATGGATTCTAAAATTTTTTGCATAAACGAATGCCTCGCGAGAACTAGATAGTACGCTTTCCCACGTCCGGCATAGAACCGCTTTCGTAGAGCAACGAAAAGCCCTCGGGAGACCCTTTGATTTTTTGAGGCGTAGGGGCATTCGCGATCGCGCAGCCGCGCTTCAGCTCATCGACGACCAGTTCAGTTTTAGAGGGAGACTGAAACGACTTGCGATATACGATATATGTGCACTGAGACGTTTCGACTGTGTGGTGCAAGCGCTGCAGCCCAGCGCGCTTGGCGAGTTGCGGAGGCAGCATCGCGAGAAACTGTCCGCTTGAGCACAGATCGCTCAAATCTTGGTAGGAGTTTACGACGACGCCTACTTTTCGCTCGAGATGGGCAGGAAATTGTGAGTTTGGCGCTTTAGTCAATGCCGCAAATGGATAGTCGAGTACTTTTTGCACTGAAGCGTTGCTCTCCCTCGACAAAGGATGCTGTTTTGAGGCGAAAATTCCGAATTTAAGGTCGATCGCTTTCTCGACCCTCAAATCGGGATGCGGCATCGGTTTGGACAGAAGCGCGACGTCTAACGTGCCGTCTCTCAAACGGGCGCTCGCGACGTCTTCTGAGACGTGGGTCACTCGGAGCGTCAGACCTGGATAAGCACTTTGCAATGAGAGTATGGCGGGCAGCACTGCAAGCTGGGACAAGTGCCCCTCTGCAGATACGCACACCTCTCCTTGCAGAGACGAGTGACTAATGGCCTCAATGGCATCGTCGAGACCGCGCATGGCTGCGCGAACCGTTGACAAAAATCGTTCGCCAGCATCGTTGAGTTGAATTCTTCTTCCTACGCGATGAAAAAGAGGTTGACCGAGTTCGCCCTCTAAGAGCTTGAGTGAGCGAGACAGTGCCGGAGCGGTGACGCCAAGTTCGCTGGAGGCAGTAGGAAGGTGGTTGGTTTCGGCCACCACTCGAAAGGCAGGAAGCCAATTCCATAGTTGGACTAGTCTGCGGACTTTGACCATTGGGGGCTTGACTGGGTCATTCATTAACAAAACCTAAACGGAACAGTAAAAACAATCAAATGGACGTAGCGGTCGGCAAAGACTACTTAGGTTTCGCATCCGCTTCGGAGGGAAGCGAATCAAAGACTAGAAAATTAAGTAAAGCTAAAAGAAGGAATGGAAAATATGAAAAACGTCTCAAGAAAGATTTTGATCGCGGCCTGGGCCGCCAGTGTCCTAAGCTGTGCTGCGGAAAACGATGAGCCTACGCTCGACCTCGACACCATTGAATTGAACTCAGGCAAGGCAGACGATGCGTCCGACCTCGCTGTTTACGACAATGGAAGTGGCTATTCGGTCGAAGTCTACGGCGAAATCGCGCGGGACCTTTGGGGGGTTATGCAGGACGCTGGCGGCTTTTCGCCCATTCGCCACCGCGGTCTCGACTATCTTGTCGGGCAGAGTCTTTTTTGTGCGAGTAATGGAAGCGCCGTCGGCTGCCGAATCGCGACGGGCAGGGCCTCAGGTTCTGCAGACTACTTAGTGACGATCCACGGTCAGCGCTTCGACTCTGCCTCGAGTGAGCTCTTTGGCGCACTCGCCCGAGCAAGCGGTGTGTCCCCGGTGAGTGTTCAACAGGTAGGAAGCGGCCGATTTGAGTGCAGCAAGACGGCAAGCGAAGTTTGGTGCGGGGTCACCAAGTCGTCGGCAGTTGAGCCGGGCGTATCGTCTTTCTTAGACCTCGATTTGAGTGGGCTGCCCGCGCTTGGCGCCGGCTACGTGTACGAGGGATGGCTTATTACCGAGGATGGACCTGTCACCTCAGGACGCTTCAACATCGACAGGGGTCTGCACACCTTCGAAATCGATCCGCAGCTGGCTCAAGAGTCCACGCTATTCATCCTTACAATAGAACCCGAAGTAGGGGATGACCCTGCGCCTTCTGACGTTCACATCGTTGGGGGAGCGTTTCAAAGCGGTGTCGCGTCGCTGTCTAGCGCCCATGCCTCCTCCATTGGTTCGGACTTTGCTAGTGTGGAAGGAGCATTCTTTCTACAGACGCCGAGTACGGCAGCGATCGAAAACGACTACGATCAGGGCATCTGGTTCTTAAACCCAGAGACCGGCATGCCCTCTCTGGAGCTGCCTGAGCTTCCTTTGGGTTGGGCTTACGAGGGCTGGATTGTCGGCGACAACGGACCTGTATCGACGGGCCGATTTGTCGACCCCGCAGCCGAGGACTCCGACGGCGCCGGCGTGGGAGCGGGACCGGATGGAACGCCGCCTGTCCCTGGGCAAGATTTCATCGACCCCGCACTCGTTTTGACGGGGCGCACCGTCGTAATCAGCGTGGAGCCTGAGCCCGATGATTCCCCGACTCCCTTTGAGCTCAAGCCACTGGTGCTGCCAAGCGTGGTCGATGTCGGACCCGGAGTCCTTCAAGATCTCAGCGTGCAGTCCGCTGTGTTCTCGGGAAGCGCGTCTTTGCGCTAACTGTGGTCGCGACATCGAATCCGTGCCCGGCGCCTTTTGGCCCGGGCACTTCTCGTTTGTAAGAGTGCTCCGACTTAGGTCGACTCAAGGCGATTTTCTTGACCAGAGAGAAAAAGGGGTGCTCAATCCGCCGGGGAGAGGCATAGAACCAGAAGCATAACCCGGTCGGTACCTGAGCGTTCCTTAACTCTCAGCGCTCTCTCTTTGAGGAATTTTATGAGAAAAAGTGGATTTGTCGCCCTCTCTGCACTTGCTGCCCTAGCCTTCAGTACGCAGGCTTCGGCGCAAGATTTGAGCGTCCAAAACTGGCAGCCGGTGTCACCCGGTGACTCGCAAATGATCGGTGTCCATTCAACCCGGCACGCGCCCTCGCTCAAACCCGTGTTCGGTCTGAGCTTGAGCCTGATAGATGATCCGCTCGTGCTCGTCAATGACAGCAATGACCGGGTCTCAACGCTGGTCGATCACCGCCTTGAAGCTCAGCTGAGCGTCGCCATGGGAATCGGCGACAGAATCGAAATTGGCGCGGCCATACCTTTTATCGTTTCTCAAAAATCCCGAACGGCATTTAACACGGCGAGTGATACGGAATACTCAGACCTCGGCGACATTGCGCTTATCGGGCGCTATCGCTTTAAGGACGCCTACAGGGGATTTAACTTTGGTCTGCGCCTTGAACTGCGCCTGCCAACAGCCACCAACAATCCCTACACCGGGGACTCCGGGCCAAGCGTCGCCCCGGCTTTTGTCGCTGACTACAAACGCGGCGATTTGCTTGTGGCGGCCAACGTGGGTTTTCGCATACGAGATACCAGCGACATCGGGGACCTCCGTGTCGGCAACGCGTTGACCGCGGGCGTCGGTGCATCTCATCGATTGGGCGGGTTGCCGCTGCCTCTAAGCATAGTCGGCGAAATCGCCACGGAATGGGCCGGAAGCGATAGCGCCGAAATCCCTATAGAGCTTCGAGCTGCACTGCGGCTCCCAATCTTCGACTCCAAGCTTTCGGTTCTGGCCGGTTACGGCCACGGTCTCGTGCCGGGCTACGGAGCTCCAGACCACCGCCTCTTTGCCATGCTCTCTTATCCCAATCCCAAGCCAGCCCAAGCGCCGCAGACTCTCGTGGCGCCGACCGATGCTGATCCCGATGGTGATGGTCTGACCGACACAGACCTTTGCCCCGCTGAACCGGAGGATTTTGATGGCCACAAGGATGACGATGGTTGCCCGGATCCAGACAACGATTTTGACGGCATCTTAGACATCAATGACGCGTGCCCGCTGGAGGCTGAGATCATAAACGGCGTTGACGATGACGACGGCTGTCCAGACGAGGGCAAGCGCTTGGTCGTCGTGGGCGCGCTTCGGATTCAAATCCGCGAGCGAGTCTTTTTTGCCAACAACATGGACACTATCCTGCCGCGCTCCGAAGCGGTGCTAAGCCAGCTTGCGAAAACCATTCAAAGAATGCCCTGGCTACAAGTCATCCGAATCGAAGGACACACCGACGATAGGGGCGAGGACGCGTTCAACAAGGACTTGTCGCAAAGGCGAGCCGATTCGGTTCGACGCGCGCTAACAAGGCTCGGCGTCAAGGCCGAGCGACTTAGCGCTAAAGGGTATGGCGAAGAACAGCCCATCGACAACAACGCGACCCTCGAGGGCCGCGCGAACAACCGCCGCGTGGAATTTGTGATCGAAAAGCAGGCTTCGCCGCCCGACGGATGGAAACCTCCCAACGATACGGTCCGAGAAATGCAGTGGGACTCGGCTAAGGAGACAGAATAAATGTTCGCCCGATACACGACGAAACTGGCGCTTTTGAGCGCCCTTGGAATTTGCACGGCGCTCTTGGGCGCGAGGCCCGCCAGCGCGCTTGACGTGGACACAGATATTGCGCCCCTGTCGTTTGGCCTAGATGGAACCGAAGGCGACGACGTCACCGGTGAAAGGGGGTCCAACCATCAGCTGGTGGTTGAGGTGTCTCAGCTGCTCACGGGTTTGGAAATCGACTATGCAGAGTTTGGCGTCGGCATCGGTTTAGGCGCTGATTTAAGCCTGGTTTCCACGGTCCCCAACGAAGACGTCACGGTTGCAGGCGCAACAATTTCGACGATCGCTGTCAACAATGACTTAAAGACCATCACGATCTTGTTCCAGCTTTCTGTCAATGCGGGAACGGTCTTGACTGTCGATATCGCCGATGTGCAGAACCCCTCCTGCCCCGGTGCTGGGCTGGTCATCGTCAGGAACACAGCGCTCTTGAGCGACGCGGGCGCGGATCAGATTTTCTTCGGCGACGGCCGTGTCGACACGGATGCCGACGGTTTGCCCGATGGATACGAAATCTATTTCTCATCGGGCCGGGTGCGCAGCGACGAAGACGCAAACCCGCTTTATAAAAACGCCGGGTTCGACCCGGATGTCGCAGGCAATCCCCTCGGCGATTTTGACAACGACGGTTGGTCCAACCGTTCGGAGTTTTTAGGATGCACCAATCCGGCTAATCCGGCTTCCACGCCCGACCCCCGGGACACCGACGGCGACACAATTTACGACTTCGAAGAAAACTACCCCGGTGAAATTACCGACACCGATGGAAGAGAGGGGCCGGATTTTAATGACACCGATGCCGATGGCGACGGGATTTTGGATCAAGACGAGGCCGGTGACAGCGATCTTAATACGCCGCCCGTCGATACCGATGGTGACGGCAAGCCAAACTTTCAAGACACCGACTCCGATGGGGACTTGGTCGAAGACAATATCGATAATTGCCTATTGGTCTCAAACCCTTCTCAGGAAAATTCGGATGGCGATGCCGACGGCAACGCATGCGACGACGACGACGACAACGACGGCGTACCCGACGCTATGGACAACTGTTTGTTAGTCGATAACCCAGGCCAAGTAGACTTAAATCAAAACGGAATAGGCGACATCTGCGAAGGCGACCTAGATAACGACGGAGTCGAGGACGACGATGACAATTGTCGCTTCACTCCAAATCCCATGCAGGAAAACCTCGATGGCGATATCTTCGGCGACGCGTGCGACCCCGACGACGATGGCGATGGGGTGGGGGACAATCAAGACAACTGTCCCTTGACACCTAACGTGGGCCAATCGGACGTCGATGGCGACGGCCTGGGCGACGTCTGTGACGATGACGCCGACGGCGATGGAATCTCAAATGATGACGACAACTGCGAATTGGTGGCCAACCCAGGGCAAGAAGACACGGACGGCGATGGCGTTGGCGACGCCTGCGAAGGCGACTTTGACGGTGATGGAATACCCGATGGCGAAGACAACTGCGTCTCCGTGCCCAACCCCATGCAAGACGATTTAGACGGTGACGGCCTTGGCGACAGCTGCGATCCGGACCTAGACGGCGACGGCGTTGGAAACGGCGTGGATAACTGCCTCTTCGATTCAAATTCTAACCAGCAAGACACAGATATGGATGGATTTGGCGATGCCTGCGACCTCGATGACGATGACGACGGCATCGCAGACGGCGACGACGTATGCCCTCTTTTTGCCGATCCAGACCAGGTCGACTCCGACGGCGACGGCATCGGCGATGAGTGCCCAAATCTCCACGTTCAAGGCGGCGGCGGCTGCGCTCAGGCAGGCGGCCCCAACCTACTGGGATTCTTACTCCTTGGCATGGCGCTCTGGTTTCGCCGCAGGCGGACTCAAGGCCAAGCTTGAGATTTCTTTTATCGGCGGCTTGAGCCGGAACGACTAAAAGAAAACGACCTGGATCTCAAGGCTCGGGCCCCACGAGCACACCGTGAGCCGCCTCTACCTCCGCCGCCTTGAGCAGATGGGTCCCGGCACTAGGCCGCCGGAGTTGGCGACGTCCCTGCGACCTGGACCATCAGGTCTGCGACTAAGGCCGCAAAGGTTGCGGGACTCTTGAGCTGACCGCCCTCGGCCAGAAGAGCCTGCCCATAGAGGAGCTTTGCAAATTGCTCGAGCCTTTCATCTCTGGCATCTGACTTGGAAAGAGTCTCTAGAGACTTGATGACCGGGTGGTTGCCGTTGATTTCGAGGATGCGCTTGGTCGCAGGTAGGGCCTGACCGCTCGCGCGCATGATCCGCTCCATTTCGGGGCTGAGGTCGCCGGAATCCGTGATGAGGCAGGCCGCCGAAGATGTGAGTCGTTTGGACAGACGAACCTCTTTGACCTCGTCTTGAAGCTTCGACCTCAAAGCCGTCAAGAGTTCGTTGAGCTCACCGGAGACTTGGGCGTCGTCTTTTTTATCCTTGGAGTCCTCGCCGTCAAGGTCCAGCTCGCCCCGCGCGGCGGACACAAACTCTTTATCTTGGTATTTGAGATTCTGCTGAAGCCAGATTTCGTCGACTGCGTCGGAAAAGAGCAAGACCTCGATGCCCTTGGCCGCAAAGCCCTCAAGGTGGGGGGAGGCTTTAAGCGCATCCATGGAGTTGCCACTGAGGTAGTAAATCTGCTTTTGGTCTTCAGCCATCTCCGAGACCGCTTTGGAAATGGAGCGAAGTCCGCCCTCGCTCTTGGTGGACTCAGCAAGGACAAGATTGAGCAGGTCCTCGTTGCGCTCTGGGCCCATAAGAAGGCCTTCTTTGAGGGCAGGACCAAATTCTTTCCAGAAGGCCTCGTAGGCTTCTGAGTTGTCTTTTTTTAGTTTCTTTAGCGCGTCGAGTGTCTTTTTGACAAGGTGCTTTCGAATGGCGCGAACTTGACCGTTTTGCTGCAGAACCTCGCGGCTCACATTGAGAGGCAGATCTTCGGAGTCCACGACGCCTTTGATGAAGCGCAAGTAGTTTGGCAGCAGCTCTTCGCAATCGTCCATGATGAACACGCGCTTGACATAGAGCTGAACGCCTCGCTTAGTCATGTCTCTGTGGTAGAGGTCAAAGGGAGCCTTCTGCGGCACAAAGAGCAACGCGGTGGCCTCAAAAGTCCCCTCCATCTTGGTGAGGATGCGTTCGGCAGGGTC
The DNA here is from genome assembly GCA_032356305.1 of Prasiola linearis. Lineage (NCBI taxonomy): Eukaryota > Viridiplantae > Chlorophyta > Trebouxiophyceae > Prasiolales > Prasiolaceae > Prasiola > Prasiola linearis. The sequence continues at coordinate 8,054 of JAULKR010160793.1, forward strand.
GCCCCAGTCCCGAGAGATGTGCTTGTAAAATTCCTTGTACTCGTCATCGCTAACGTCAGAGGCGCTTCGCGTCCAGATGGCCTTTTGCGAGTTGAGGGTCTTGTCCTCGTAGGTGGGCAGCACTCCCTCTTCTGTGGAGGGGACTTCCTTGGACATGCGGATCGGGTAGGAGACAAAGTCAGAGTACTTGCGCACAAGGGCCTCGAGCACCCATGGATCGCAGTAGTCCTGAATGCCTTCTTCAGGCTGAACTTCTTTTAAATGCAGCTCGATGGTCGTACCGACTTTATCGCGCTTGCTCTCGTCAACTTGATAGCTCCCAGCGCCGGTGGACGACCAGGTGGTCGCCGATTTTTCGCCGGCCTTCTTCGTGATGAGGACGACTTTGTCCGCCACAAGAAAGCTTGAGTAAAATCCTACGCCAAACTGTCCGATGAGGTCGGGGCGGTCTTTGAGCTTGTCTTTGTTTTTGAGCAGCTCGGCAAACTCTTTGGTACCCGATTTTGCGATGGTGCCAATGTTGGCGACCACCTCGTCCTTTGTCATCCCGATGCCGTTGTCGATGATTCGCAGGACTCGAGCGTCGGTGTCGACCTCGAGGCGAATTTCGAGTTCGTCGGAGCTTTGGCTTGACTTGTCGGTCACGTCCGCAAAGCGGCGTTTATCCAGCGCATCCGAGGCGTTGGAGATCAACTCACGCAAGAACACGTCCCGATTGGAGTAGAGAGAGTGGATCATCAGCTCAAGGAGGCGAGCCGTTTCGGTCTGGAATTCAAAGGTTTGGGCGCTCATGAGCCGAGCTATATCAAAAACTTGGCCAGCCTCAAACGTCGATAAAATCTATATTTGCATAGAGAATCAGATTCGGCTCCGGCGCCCTCTGTAGCAGCAGCCAGGTTTACCAAGGAAAATTCAGGTCTGTGGGGGGCGCCTTGACCTCAAAATTTTGCTCTATGACGTTGGGAATGTTGTGCCAGAGAGCGGTTTCGCGGCAGTGGTTGGCGTAAATCGAATTTTCGTAGACGGCTCCTTGGGCGGCAGGATGCTTGGCAAAGGCAAGGCCGCTGGAGGATGGAGCGTCGTCTTCGGAATACCACGTGACGGTGCAGTGCCCGTCTCGAACTCGAACCGAATCGACGTGAAAATTCTCGGCTACTGTTCCGTTGTCTTCGTTGGTCGCGCCGGAGAAGACGCTCACTCCCGCAGCTCCCGCGTGGGTCACGTCGACGGCTCGAACCGTCATATTATGCGCGTCCTTATCAGCGATGACCCCGACGCCATTTCGGCTCCAATTGCCGTCGATGAGACCATTTGTCACGGTCACGTTGGCGGATTCGTAGGCGTTGATGTTGTCGTGACCTGAGGATGTTGCGAGGTGCTGTTGAATATAAAAATTGCTGAGCTCTGCGCCATCGGACTCCTGAACTTGAACGCACTGTCCGCGCCAATAGGGACCTCGAATGTCCTGACATTCAAAGTTGTTGACGACCAATCCCTGGGTCCGATAGGCGTAGAGACCGGACTCGCCTTTCTCCATGTAGGCGCCTTCGACCGTGACATCATTTGAGTCCTGAATCCAAATGTTGTTGTGCGTGTTAACCGGATAGAGTTTCTCAGGCTCCGACCGACGATGGGTGTATTTGCACTCCTCGACACTGAGTCCTGGGCGACAGTGGGGGCCGGCCACGCTGATCGTATTCACGAGTTTTACATTTTCGATTGTGATGTTTTCCGAATCAAAAATGCAGATGCCCGCGCCCGCATGTCGGATATCCACGTTGAGGACCGTCACGTTTTTTCGTCCGCTTATTTCGATCGCGCACTCAGAATGACTGTCGGATGCGATGCGCAGTTCTTCGATGATCTCCCCGTCGCCGGTTGCTTGGATTGGGCCGGAGTCTTGGAGCGAGAGCGTCGGCATCTCCATTGCATCGGGCTTGGGCAGTTTACTCTCCGGTTTTGAGTCGGATGCGCAGCCGCAAGCGACCCACGCGAACACTAGAGAGGTTAGGGCACCACGCAATCGCTTCATGCTTCTTTTATTTGCAACTTCGAGACCGTATCTAACGTTCAGAAATGACTGGTTTTCTGTCGCGAAAATCTGGGGCTTAGCGCCCCGATTACGAGGTGGAGGCTCCCGATAGGCCCACCGGCTATAAAGCGCTGATCTCGTCCGCTAGGACCGAGAGTAAATCGTGGTCGGAGACTGTGCGATCTGGCCTGATACCCACTTTTTCGGGACTCGCTCCGTTCTTGAAGAAATAGCGGTACTCAGTGAGTCTTAACCAGAGACCTTTTGTGACCTGACTGCTCTCCTGAAACGTTCCTTTACCAAAAGTCTGTTGACCGAGAATGCGCGCGCGCCCGCTCTCCTGAAGGGCTCCAGCGACAATTTCCGACGAAGATGCACTAGCCTTGTCGACGAGGATGTAAAGCGGCACATCGGAAAAGGGTCCAGGGCGCCTGGTCTCGAAAAAGTCTTCGACTTCGCCCTCACGGTTTTCAACGGTCAAGAACGTTCCTCGAGTCGCACTGAACAACCGCACGACGTCTTTAGCGCGCTCGACGTCTCCGCCCCGATTGCCTCGCAAGTCGAGAACCACGGCCTTGGCTTGCCCTCCGAGGCCCTCACGGATTGACTTCTCTATCGGTGCTGTGGACACGTAGGAAAAATCGTTGATGCTCACCCAAACAACCTCGTGTTGCGATGATGGGAGCCTCTTGGTTGCAACGTTTGGGGCATTCTCTGCTTGCTTTGTCTTCCACGTGGTCGCCATTCGGCCGAGTCGAGCGAAGGGGTCTCGGGATGCGCGCACAACGCTTTCCGTCATCGCACGAATCGGAGCTTCAATCGCAATTTTGCTTTGCGTCAGTGCTTTCGTTGCACCCTGAGTGAGGGCGCGGTAGGGAGTCTTGTAAATCGAGTCGCTGAAGATGCGCCTTAGAACCTCGGAAAAGACGCGCTCTTCGTAGTCGAGCGTCAGGCCCGTTGAGGTATTTTCGAGCCTTCGAACGAAACGCCGAATGCGAAACTCTGAGACCTGTGTCCGGCTACCGATGGGTTCGTAGAGCGTCAGTAAGCTCAGCCCGCCAACGTTCATCACCCGCACCCCACCCACAAGCGGCTCAAGTTTGAGCTTGTGTGTGGGAATTTTTCGCGTTTGCGAAAGGGCAAGCCAGCGATCTGGGCGTATTCGATTTCCCGACGAAAACCTAGCGCGCAATCGAGACCCTACAAGCCTGGTCCCCGCCACACGCTTTGTCGGGCGCGCGGGACCTGCGTGCAAGCTTGGCACGTCGGCGATAGTAAGGCTGAATAAGAGAGCGAGACTCGAATAGAGTCCGAGCCGAACGTGCCTAGAACCTGATTCCACGGGAGATGGAGACAGGCTAATCGCTAAAGTTGCGACAGTGCCAGGTCGCTAGGGGGTCAAAGTGACCACAAGTGCGGTTTTGATAGACCGCATTCCGATTTTTAACGTCCTAGACTGCTGGTGGTTCGTCGTCAGATCCAGGTCGCGAAGCGTCAGCGTTGTCTTCTTGAAGCTCCTCTTCTTCCTTAGAACCAAAGACAGTCAGGGCGCCAAAACCGATTCCCAAGATCACCACGGCGATCAGTCCCGGGGGCAGGGTCATCGTGATGGGTGCTTTCAACTCGCCCTCTGCCAGTTCCTTGAGGTCTGCTTCGGGAACTTCCCAAACGTCATCGCCGCTGAAGAGGACAAAGCGCATGTTCCATCGCCAAAGGTCGAGCCAAAACACGCCAAACCGGCTGTACAAGATGCCGACCTTGACTCCGGCGGCAGTTTGCGATTCGACGTCTGCCACGAGATCAGACTTGACGTCGGCTACGTGGCTTACGTTTTCGCCGGTGTTGATAATTGCGATGCCACGCCGAGCTTCAGCGTGCTTGGGAGTCAGCAAAACCAAGAGAACAAGCACCGTTGAGGAAATTAAAATTTTCATCCGGTAAGTTTAACGTCCGCCTTTTAATTCTTACTCCACAAAAATACGCATAAAGTATCTTTACCTAAGGACATATCGTTTCATCGACGCGTTGTATTTATCGATGCGTTTAAGGTGGGCACGTGCATGCGGGTCAAATCTCAGACGATGCGATTTCGTCCGCCGCCCTTTAGCGAGGAGCAGGTCCAGGCGATAGGTTATAATCTAAGGCTGTATCCCGATAGCGCCGACGATGTTCTCACGTCCACTGTCGCGCTTTGTTGCGCCTTCGTCGCTGACCCCGCCTTCGCGAAATCGGACGGCGTGGATGCCGAGGTTTTCTGCGACGATAACGAGGCCCCGAAGCGAGCCGCGATTGATCATGACTGCGTGACCGGGTAAGGGCAACGCCGCGATGCTTTCGCCTGCCTGATATCCAGGTCTTTCATCTCCTCCGCTTGCAAGGCCAACAAGCTCGTCACCAAAGCCGCTGGTGAAAAAGCCACTCTGATCAAAGGGAGACATCACCAGGGTTCTCGGGTCTCGAATCGCCTCGACAGGATCGAGAGGAGTCAAGCCGTCGGTGTCGATGGCGAGCACGCCGATGCTAGGTACATAGCCACCGAAACTTGGATGGTTGGCAATCAGTACAAACCGCTTGTCTTGGCTGAGGGCGATGGAATCGACCTGTGGAAATTCGTCGTCAAAGACTCTCGAACTAAAAAGAGTCTCAACGTTTGAGTCTTGAAGCCTGAGAACGTACACGTTGTTAAGTTCGGTGTCGTCGCCCACGTGTTGCGCCGACACGACTACCCGCTCGTCATCAAGCCATTTTAGATCGCTCAAGAATTTTGACTGGGTCAGCTTTTTAACCTCGACGACGCTGGCCGCGCAATCGAGGGTGAGTGCGTAGAGCCCGCCGCCGTACTCCGGCCAGCGATCGTCTAGGACCAAAATCCGGTCTGGATTCTGTTCGTCAAACATAACTTTGCTCGCTCGAAAATCTCCGCCGAAATTCGGATGCGTGACTGTCGGAATACCTTCAGCATCGAGCCTAAAAACGCCAACGGTTCCGTCATCATGAGCAAGGGTGCCAACGCTGCCGTCGACGCGAAACGAGATTGAGCCACCGATGCTGCGACCTAGAGAAAAGGTTTCGCCGCCCCAAGCGAGTTCACCTTCCTCAGATAGAGTCCACACCTCATATTGCTCAGAGTCTCCGCCCTCAGGTGAATATGGGTGAGACACGACTGCATAGCGTACCCGGTCGTCCTCACTGGCGGCGACGGGGCAAAACGAGGGTGTGGCGGGACCCGCGTCGACGCCCCCGTCGGCGTCCAAGGGAGACGTGGTCGGCGCTTCGCTTTCGCCGCAGCCGCTGTATAGAGCTAGCGCGCAAATAGCCTGTCGAAAAGCTCCCCTGTGTCCCCAGTTCTTCATCACCAAACTGTGCCTCAGAATCTCAAAAAAACGTAGCGTTCTGGACCGATTCCTACACGTGGAAACTGCGTTGAACGGCCAATCTAAAGCGCTTGCCACTCGGGCTAAATCCCACAGAGTTTCAGTCACGGCCATCGTAGCGTGACTGGCGGTTCTTCCAGCCGCGTGCAAGGGTGTTCGAGCCTTGGTCGGTCAAAATCAAATCTACGATAGAGCTGCAGAGCAGTACGATCGCATTTACAAAAAGCGAAAATACCGCTGGCGAGCAAAACTCATCGAGCGACGCGCGCGCGCGATATCGCGCGGCAGTGTGCTTGAGCTCGGCTGCGGCACAGGCAGACTGCTTCTAGACATTCGAGGTCGCGCTGACGATGTTGTGGGAGTCGATCTTTCAATGCCCATGCTCAAGCACGCGCTTTTCAAAGGATTGGACGTCGTTTGCGCCGATGCTCAAGTGCTTCCTTTTCGTTCTGGGAGTTTCGACGCCATCGTCGGTGGCAAGGGCGTGTTTCGATACTTAGAGACAGCCAAAGCTCTAAAGGAATGCGCCCGTGTGCTCAAGACCGGCGGAATCGTCGCCATTCATCAATATGCGGAAAGAACCTGGTCCCTACGAAGTCGTCAGATTGTCGATACTCGGCATCTAGATGGGTGTGACGAATTAATCGGAGCTGCAAAAAAAATTGGATTGGAATTAGAGTCCAAAGAATTTTGGCGTTCAATTCCATTTCCTCCCTACGCGCTTCCCATTATCGGTGTCTTCAAGGGGCGCTGGTGGAGCCAGGCCGTCATCATGTTCAAAAAGACCGGCCCCTAGTCGCGTGAAACCCTTGAAGTCGTTACAGCCTGACCGCGAGCTGCATGCAAAGTCCTCCCTACAAGGGGCAAGCTGCGCTGGTGTTTAGATTGTCAAACTTGCTCGTTCCAGGATTTGGCTTAGAGCCGAAACTCTTCCCGTAAATTTGGATTTCGGTATTAAGGAAGTCGCTGACGACGCTCTCGTCGTGGACGCCCAACTCGCGGGCGAGGGCTTCGGTCGGTGCGCGGTCCGGTCCGTCGCCGATGAGAAGCAGTTTGACAGGCTCTCCCAGTTCACGGAGTCGGGCCAGGATGCGGACGGTATCTCCGGCGCGTTTTACCGGGCGGAAGTTGCTGACGTGCGCCAGGATCTTCTCGCCCTTGGGGAAGAGGGCCGTTCGGAAGTGGTCTTTGTTTTGCCGCTTGAAGCGCTCGACGTCGACGAAGTTGGGAATCACCTCGATTTTTTCCGTCACGTCGAAGTGATCGTAGGTCTCGGTCCGCAGGTACTCGCTGACTGCCGTCACGCCGTCGGATTCCTCGATCGAGTGCGCGACGACTGGTGCAAAACTCGGGTCCTGGCCGACGAGTGTGATGTCGGTCCCGTGTAGCGTCGTCACGACGGGTACGCAGAGTCCTTTCTTCTGCAAGATCTGCCGTGCGAGGACGGCGCTGGTCGCGTGCGGAATCGCGTAGTGGACGTGGAGCACGTCGAGTCCATAGTGCTGCGCGACGTCGACCATTTTGCTCGTCAGCGTGAGCGTGTAGGGGCGATGCTCGAAGACGGGGTAGTTGGTCGTGCTGACCTCATGGAAGAACACGTTCTCGGAAATGTGGCCCAACCGGAAGGGCATCTGATACGAGATGAAGTGGACCTCGTGGCCGCGCGCTGCGAGTGCTTTGCCCAGTTCGGTCGCGACGACGCCGGAGCCGCCATAGATGGGATAGCAGGTGATGCCGATTTTCATGCGTCGTCCGTTGGGTGCCCGGTTACGAACCGAGCGTTCCAGTTCAGGTTGCGCGCGCTGCACGCCCGGCACGGCGCAGATTAGGAGAAGCTGGGGATATCGTGTTACTGCGCAGTAACAGCACGCGTGTTACTCCGATCGCGTTACACGCGCCATGATACCGAGCATGCTACCTTAGCGCCGCTCACCCTTTCAGCTATACACCACTCTCTACCATGAATCGTCTTCTCGGCCTGCTGGCCCTCTTCGCCCTCGCTTTCGCGCCTGCTGCCCACGCCCAACTCGGCGTCGCCGTCGGTGCCAACTTCGACAGCTACTCCGACGTCGAAGTCAACAGCAACAACAGCGGCTTCGACAACGCGACGGGTTATCACATCGGTCTGTTTTACGATCTGACGCTCGGTCCCGTCGGCGTGCGTCCCGGCGTCTACTACGTCAGCCTCGGCGATCTGGAAGTCAGAGATGCCCTCGTCGACGCGTTTACCGCCGACCTGAGCCTCGTCGAAGTCCCCATCGACCTGCGCTACCGCGTCATCACACCGCTGATTCAGCCCTACGTCAGCGCCGGACCGGTCTTCCGCTTCGCCAACGCCAGCGACGACAACGTCGAGGTCAAAGACTTCACCGTCGGCGGCGCTGTCGGCATCGGTGTCGACCTGGGCCTTCCGTTCTTCAGCCCGTTCCTCGAAGCCCGCTACCAGTTCGGCGTCGACGGATTGGTCGAGGACTTCGAGGTCGGTGGCACGTCGTTCTCGGTCGACGAAGGCACCAACCTCAACACGTTCATGATCCGTTTGGGCGTCACGTTCTGATCCGCCCGATCTACAGATCAAAACGCCCCCTGTGCCGATGGTACAGGGGGCGTTTTGCGTTTTCGATGATTGGGCGCTTGCGTTCAGGAGCATGCTCCATCACTCGTCCGGCGTCACGTAGTCGCGCTCCAAGCGCTCGGGCATGTCGGCGACGACGTAGGCCATGATCGCCATGAGCGCGACGTTGCGGGCCAGTTCGCGCGGGTCGATTTTGTCGGGCGTGTCGGCGGCAGTGTGGTGGTAGTCGAAGTAGGTGTCGCCGACGACCAGGTGGCCCATGCCGGGGACGCCGTAGCGCATGATCGGGGCGATGTCGGCGCCGCCGCCGCCTCTGCGGATCGGTTCGTCGCCTTCGACGAGCGGCTGCAAGAGCGGCGCCATGCTGAGCAGCCGGACGTAGGCGTCGTGCTTGCCCGTAATGCCGAAGCCGCGTGGGGCGAACGTGCCGCCGTCCGACTCGATAGCGAGGACATGGTTGTCGAGTTCGTCCATATGCGCGTCGCGGTAGGCGTTGCCTCCGGCGATGCCGTTCTCTTCGTTGGTCCACATCGCGACGCGGATCGTCCGGCGCGGACGCAGCCCTAGATCGTTGAGCAGTTTGAGCGCCTGCCACGCCGCGATGCAGCCGCCGCCGTCGTCCATCGCGCCCGTCCCGACGTCCCAACTGTCGATGTGACCGCCCATGACGACGATCTCGTCGGGCAACTCGCTTCCGCGTAGTTCGCCGACGACGTTGCGCGACGGGCTGTCGGGCATCGTCATCGCGTCCATGTGGAGGCGCACGCGGACGGGCTGACCGCGGTCCTGCATCCTCCGCATCATCATCGCGTCCTCGACCGTGATCGCAGCGTGGGGGATTTTGGGTACGCCGTCCTCGTAGCGGCTCGTGCCGGTGTGCGGTGTGTACAGACTCGACGAGGCGACCGAGCGCACCAGCGACCCGACCGCTCCCACCTGCGCCGCCCTTACCGCACCGTTGACGCGGTACTGCACCGTCTGCCCGTACGTCGTGAACGGCGCGTTGAACAGCACGATCTTGCCGACGGCGTCCGCAGCGCGCGCTTCGAGTTCGTCGAACGAATCGACGACCAGCACGTCGGCCTCCAGTCCTTCGACCGGCGTGCCGATGCTTCCTCCCAGGCCGAGCAGCGCCAGTTCAGCGCCGCGCGGTTGGGTCAGGAACAGCGATTCGTCGCCTCTAACCCAGCGGGGGACCATGACCGGCTCGCCGCGCACCCGTTCGAGTCCGTCGGACTGCATCTCTTGGAGAATCCAGTCGATGGCGTCTTCGAGCGACTGCGATCCGCTGAACCGCGATCCGAACGTGTCGGCCATGTACGCCAGGCGTTCCCAGGCGGCGCTATCGGCGAGGGCGGCGGTTGTGATGCGGTCGGCGGCCTCGGCGTAGATCTCGGCGAGGTCGGACGTAGGGGCCATCTCCTGAGCGCGCGCTGGAGCGACGGCGATCAGCAGAAACAGGGCGGCGAGGACTGTGCGCATCGGCGGGGGGATAGGTGTCCCGCAAAGTACGCGCGCTACGGTCAAGCGGTCAGCGGTCGGTCGTAGCCCATGAAGGCGTAGCGTGTGCCGGTGCCCTTGTGAGCGGGCGTCAGGTTTTGCGCCTTGCGAACGTAGAACGCCGTTCGGCCCGCCGTCTCGCGCTCGAACGCGCCGCGCATTCCGAACGTCGTCTCACTTCCACCTAGCATCAGAAAGCCGCCCTCACGGACGTGCTTGGTCATCTGCTGCAGAATTTGCTCTTTGGTCTCGCCATCGAAATAGATCAGCACGTTGCGCAGCAGGACGATGTCCATCTCGGGCAGACCGGGCCACGCGTCGGTCAGGTTGAGCTGCTTCGACTTTACCATCCGTCGGAGTTCGGGGCGGACGCGCCACATCGTGTCTTGCTTCTCGAAGTGCCGGTCGAGGATCGTCGGTTTGAGGCCGCGCATTACTTCGATCTGTGAGTAGACGCCTTCGCGCGTCCGGGCGACCATCGCCTTGCTCAGATCGGTCGCGTAGATCGACACGTTCCACCCGTTCAGCAACGAGAAGTGATCGCGCAGCAGCATCGCGACCGAGTACGGCTCCTGTCCGCTCGAACAGGCCGCGCACCAGATGTTGATCTGCCGCGACTGCTGACGCCGCTTGATGATCTCGGGCAACAACTTTTGCTGCATCGCTGCAAACGCGTGTCCGTCGCGGAAGAACGACGTTTCGTTGATCGTCATGCCCTCGACAAACGCATCCTGCAACGCCTGATCCGACCGCATGCGGGCCAGAAAATCGTGGGTGTCAGAAAAGCCCTGCGACTGAGAAATCGGTCCTAGCCGAGACTCGACCAGGTACTGTTTGTGCGGTTCGAGCACCATCGCGGACCGCTCGTAGAGCAGCGCGCGGACGTACTCGAACTCGGGCGAAGTCAGCGAGTGGCGAGACGAAGGAGAGGAGATGGTACGAAGCATGTCGGGGGGGCGACGTCAGGCGAGTTGAGGGGTGGCGGAGCGTGCGGCGAGCGTCGACACGCGTCCGGCGATGGCGGAGAGTGGCAGCACTTCGCTCACGACGCCTGCCTCGGCGACGGCGCGCGGCATGCCGTAGACGACGCACGTGGCGGCATCCTGCGCAATGATCGGGCAACCGCTCTTGCTCATCGCGATGGCGCCTTCGGTCCCGTCGCGTCCCATTCCGGTGAGGATGAGACCGAGCGCCTGTCCGGGCATGTGGCGGGCAACCGACGCAAACAGTACGTCGACGGCGGGGCGGCAGAAGTTGACGCGCTCGCCCTGATGCTGGCGCAGCACGATGTCGCGCCCGTCCTTAGCGATCTCGGTGTGGAAGTCGCCTTTGGCGATCCAGATCGTGCCCGGCGCGGCGACAGCGCCTTCGTACGCTTCGGCGACGCGGAGCGGCGTTTTGGCGTTGAGTCGGTTGGCGAGCGCAGCCGTGAACTGAGCAGGCATGTGCTGCACGATCACGATCGGAACGGCCAGATCGTGCGGCAACCCGCCCACGAACACGTCGAGCGCCTGTGGCCCGCCCGTCGATACACCGACCGCGATCAGGTCGACGTGCGCGCCGTCGACCGGGCGTGGTCCCGATGCTACGGGCTGGCGAGCGGACGTGCGCAGCGCAGCCGTCGGAGCAGGGCGGACGAGCGGAGCGCGTTCGATGCGCGGCGCCGGGCGCGACGATGGGACGAAGCGCGGAGCGGCAGCCGGAGCAGGCGTTGGCGTGTCGAGCTTGAGCAGGGCGCGGAGCCGGGGTACGAGTTCGCCACGCGCCACTTTGAGCGATTCTTGCAGGCTGCCCGTCCCCGTCGGCTTAGGCACGTAGTCGACGGCACCCAGCGCCAACGCGTCGAGCGTCGTCTGGGCACCCCGCTCGGTCAGCGTGCTGAACATGATGATCGGCAGGGTCACGCCGCGTGCTTTGAGTTCGCGCAGCACGCCCAGCCCGTCGACGTTGGGCATCTCGACGTCGAGCACGATGGCGTCGGGCTGCGAATGGGCGATGTGGTCTAGCGCGAGTTGTCCGTCGGCTGCCGTCTCGACGCGCAGTTCGGGCACGCCGCGCAGCGCCTCCTGAACGAAGCGGCGCATCACGACGGAGTCGTCGACGATGAGGACGGTGCGGGGAGTCATAGCGAAAGAGTTGGAGTCAGGCTGGGTCACGCGGACGTGACGGCTTCGAGAACGTGAGCGAGGGCTTTTTGCGCGTCGAGCACCAGGTAGAGTGTGCCCTCGTGGACGCGCACACCGGCCAGCAGCGGACGCAGCTCGGGCGGCGTGTTGGCAGGCAGCGGCTCCAGTTCGTCCTCGTCGACGTGAAGCACGTCTCCGATGGCGTCGGCGGTCAGGCTGACGGTGCCTTCTGCGCTGGGCATGATGACGTTGAGAGCGGCGTCGAAGTCTGTCGTGCCTTCCAGCCCGAACAGGGTGCGCAGGTCGAGAACCGTGATGATCTGACCCCGCAAGTTGAGCAGGCCTGCAATCGTGGGAGCGGCCAGTGGGACGGGTGTGATCGGCTGGGCGCGCAGAACTTCCTGAACGTGAAGGACGTCGAGGCCGAAGTGATGGGTTCCGATTTCAAAGGTGCAGCATTGCATGGCGTCTGGGGAAAAGGCGCGAGGTGAGAGAGGAGCGCGGGGAGCGCCTGTGGTCGAGTGGCGGTGCGGGTGGGCGGTATGCCAGCGGTGATGGCGGACGCAGGCGTAGGGGCGATACATGTATCGCCCTTACTGCGATGCGGAGAGAGGTAGTCTGTTAGTTGAGCGTCAGCGCGTCGTCGTAGCGGACGCGGCAGGTGGCAGCGAGCGCGGGCAGGTTGAGCCACTCGGTGACGTTGCCGCCCGACAGGACAGCGCCCTCCGCCGAGTCGTCGTCGTAGGTCTGGCTCGCCTCGGGCACGTCGTCGACCTGATGGACGCTGTCGACGACCAAACCGAACGTCTGGTCGGCGTGGCGGCACACGACCAGGTCAAGGCGTTCTTTGGCCGCGTCGCGCCCGCTGACGCGGACGAGTGGCAGGATGCCGCCGCGATAGGGGATGACTTCCTGTCCGCCCAGTTCGGTCAGAGCGGATGCGTCGACTTCTTCGAGTCGCAGCACGCGTTCGAGCGGAAGCGCCAATCGGCGATGTCCGGCTCCGACGAGGATGGCGCGGCGCAGACCGGCCCGCTCGTCGTCGTTCGACTGGACGACCTGCTCGGTCGCGTCGTCGCGGAAGGTGACTTTGCTGAGTAGGCCCGGCAGGTCGAGGATGAGCGACACGTTGCCGTCGCCCAGGATCGTGGCGCCTGCGTAGACCCCGACACCGCTCGTCCACTTGCCCAGCGGCTTGACGACGATCTCCTGTGTCTTCTCAACGGCGTCGACGACGATGCCGACGCTGCGGCCTTCGGTCTGGCACACGACGACGATGCCGCCTTTGCCGATGGGTTCATCCGACGTGCCGAGCACTTTGCGGAGCGCCAGAAGCGGCAGCAGGCGGTCGCGCAGGCGGAGCATCGGCGCGCCATGCATGTGGAAGGTCTGCCCCGTCTCGCCGGTCAGTCCGACGATTTCCAGGATGCCGGATTGCGGAAGCGCGAACGTCTGATCGCTGCTCCGAACCGTCAGCGCGGGCACGATGGCGAGCGTCAGCGGGATGCGCAGCGTCAGCGTCGTGCCGACTCCTAGCGTGCTCTGGATCTCGACCGTGCCGCCCAGCTTCTCGATGTGCGTCCGCACCACGTCCATGCCGACGCCTCGGCCCGACACGTTGGTGACTTGGGCTGCCGTCGAGAATCCGGCGGCGAAAATGAGGAGCAACGCGTCGCGCTCGGTCATCTCGTCGGCTTTGGCCTGCGTGATGACGCCTTTCTCGACGGCCTTGCGCTTGATGACGTCAGCGTCGATGCCCTTGCCGTCGTCCGAAATGTCGATGGTGACCTGTCCGCCTTCCTGACGTGCGCGCAGTCTCAGCGTCCCGACGCGTGGTTTGCCAGCGGCTTCGCGGTCGCCGGGCGCCTCGATGCCATGATCGAGTGCGTTGCGGACGATGTGGGTGAACGGATCTTTGATCGCCTCGATGATCGCTTTGTCCAACTCCGTCCCTTCGCCTTCCTGCACCAGATCGACCTCCTTCCCGAGCGAACCGGATACGTCGCGGATCACGCGCGGCAGCTTGTTCCAGACGACCGACAGCGGCTGCAGTCGCGTCTTCATCACGCACTCTTGCAGTTCAGACGTCGTCCGGTCCAGATGCTGCGCCGTCGACATCAACTCAGCATCGCCGACGACAGCCGACTGCTGCAACACGCGGTTGCGCGTCAAGACGAGTTCGCCAACGAGGTTCATCATCCGGTCGAGCAGCGACACGTCCAGCCGCACAGTCTGGTCCATCAGCGCAACGGGCGCAGATCGGCGAGCGGATTTCTCCTCAGGCTGAGCGGCAGGCTTGGGCGCTGTGGCAGATGCGATTTCCTGTTGTACTTCGGGCTTATCGGCAGCGGCGTTGGCCGCGTCCTGCGCTTCGAGCGCGTCGAGTCCCGCCTCAAAATCGATGTCGATGCCATCGTCCTGTTCGACAGGGCCACCTTCGAGCCAGGCGTTGAGTTCGGCGATGAGCGCGGTGTCGTCGCCGGTCGGTTCTTCGCCCGTCGCGGCGATCTCGACGAGGATCTCGCGCAAGCGGTCGAGCAGGTGGAAGAGCGACGTGGCGAGGGCTTCGCTAGCGACGAGTTCGCCGTCGCGCAGGCGGCTCAGGACGTTCTCGCCGACGTGGGCGACTTTCTCCAGCCGCTCCATCCCCAGAAAGCCGCAGGTGCCCTTGATCGTGTGGACGCCCCGAAAGATGCTGGCGAGCGTGTCCGCGCTGGCCTCGCCGCGTTCGAGTTCGAGGATGTCTAGGTCGACGCGCTCGATGATTTCGAACGATTCGACGAGGAAGTCAGTAATCAGGTCGTCCATGCCGGAAGAGAGTGGGGGGAGGATTCTCTCCGGTTATCGGCAGGCGTGTGGCGACGTTAAGTCAGAGCGGATTGTTTTTGTCGACGCGGTGTGAGGTGGGTTGCGCAGAGCGATAAGTCTGCCAAGAACCCTACGAAAAAAGGCGACGCCCTCCAGAGAGAGCGTCGCCGATGGGCCGGTTGGGGCCGATTCGTTTAGAACGGAAGGTCGTCGTCAGGCTGGAAGCCGTCGTCGTCGTAGGAGACGTCGGATGAGCGTCCGCCGCCGCCTCGGTTGCCGCCGCCGCCACCGCCGCGCTGACCGCCGCCGCCTCGGTTGCCGCCGCCGCCGCGCTCGCTGCTGCCGTAGCCGCCACTGTTGCCGCGTCCACCGCCGAAGTCGTCGCTTCCGCGTGAGCTACCACCTCCGCCACCGCCGCCCGATCCGCCGTCGCCGAGCATCATCATCTCAGCGGCCTTGATCTCGGTCGTGTACTTGGTGTTGCCGTCTTTGTCTTCCCACTGGCGGGTCTGAAGCGAGCCTTCGATGTAGACTTTCTCGCCCTTCTTGAGGTATTCGGCGCAGATTTCGGCCAGTCGCGACCACGCCACGATGCGGTGCCACTCGGTCTTTTCGACCAACTCGCCCTCACGGTTTTTGTACGACTCGTTCGTCGCGACGTTGAAGTTGGCGACTGCCGTTCCGCTCTGCGTGTAGCGTACTTCGGGGTCCGAGCCGAGGTTACCGACCAGGATTACTTTGTTGACTCCGCGTGCCATGAGCATGCTCCGGGGTGTGCCGTCGTCCATCGTCGTGGAGATCGGCGGGTGTGTTGTAAATGAGTCCTTGGCTGCTGTACATGAGTCCACTCTCGCGGTGCGAGAGCTATCCTAACTTGTTCTGTGCGTACCAGAGGAGCTAAGTCGTCCGGCGGAGTGCCGGCTGCGAGAAACTAGACTCACAAACGGCGCCCGCGTAACCAGACGACAGAAATATATTCGCGCTCTGGTGTCATCTGCATGTCATAACCTCGAAGAAAAGAGTGAACCCCATCCTCGACGCCTCCTTTACGCCCGACGCCCAAACCGTTGACGCGCTCGCCGAACTCGTCACGCTCGTCCGCCAACTGCGCCGCGACTGCCCGTGGGATGCCAAGCAGACGCACGACAGCGTCAAACACCTCACCGTCGAGGAGACGTATGAAGCCGTCGATGCCATCGAAGCGCGCGACTGGCCCGGTCTGTCGGAAGAGCTGGGTGATCTGTTATTGCACGTCTTTTTCCACGCGACCATCGCCGAATCGGATGCCCAGAAGTCGGGCGGGGCGCCGCGCTTTACGCTCGAACAGGTGGCGCGGCAGGAGACGGCGAAGCTGATCCGTCGCCATCCGCACGTATTCGGCGACGCTGTCGTGAGTGGCGAGGGCGAGGTGCTGCGCAACTGGGAGGCGATAAAAGCCGCCGAAGGGAAGGGCGACACCCCAAAAGGCACACTCGACGGCGTTCCGCGCGCGCTTCCCGCTCTGCTCCGCGCCTACCGGATGCAAGACAAGGCAGCAGGCGTCGGCTTCGACTTTCCCAGCGCCGACGATGCGTGGACCAAGGTCGAGGAAGAACTCCGCGAGTTTCGCGACGAACCGACGCAGGACGAGTTGGGCGACGTGCTCTTCTCGGTCGTCAACTATGCGCGCAAACGCGGCCTCGAACCCGAGACGGCGTTGCAACAGACCAACGCCAAGTTCGCCCGCCGCTTTCGCCACGTCGAGGCTGGTATCCGCGCGGAGGGACGTGCCCTAGGAGAAGCGAGTTTGGACGAGATGGATGCGCTGTGGGACGAAGCCAAAAGAGCGGAGTAGGGGGCAGAACTACGCAATCACGTGAGTGCGTAGATGGTGCGGGATGGAGTATCGTCGAAGGACACCTAAAGTCCAGTCGTCATGCGCCTTGCTCTTCTTCTCGTTCTTGCGGTTCTTGCCGCCGCACCATCTAGCGCTCAGATTCAACAGGGCAACTGCTCGAGTACAGGATCTGCGGTCGCCGATCTAGCAGCCAACAACGTCCGCGCGCGGCTCTACAACAACGGCGGATTGTTCTGGAACGGAGGGGCCAACGTCTACAACGTCCCCGCCGTGCTGCCTGGACAGTCGATAACGCCTAATGCAATGTTCGCCGCCGGTATTTGGGTCGGCGGGTTGGTCAATGGTCAGCCTCGCGTGGCGGCCACAGATTTTGGACCTTGGGAGTTTTATGCAGGCCCGCTCGACAGTACAGGTGGCCTCGTCGATCCGACGTGTAGCGTGTACGACCGGATCTGGGTCGTCAACCAGGACGCCGTTCGTGACTACCGGAACGGTCTGTCTACTCCGCTCAATCTGAGCGACTGGCCCGTCGGGTTGGGTGCTCCGGCGTTCGTCGACGCCAATGGAAATGGGGTCTTCGATCAAGGAGAGGCGGAAGTTACCGTTTCGAGCGTGGACCAGACGATCGACCTCGGGGCTGGTGAGCTTCCACTGTTTCCTGGCGATGGTGCAGCGGATGAGATGGCCTTCACCGTCTACAACGACGTAGGTGGTGAGCACGGCACGACCGGGTCGGCGCCCATCGGCCTGGAGGTGCGGCAGCTTGCTTATGCCTTCAATCTGGGCGGCGCCATCGGCAACACGACGTTCTACAAATACGACCTCTTCTATGGAGGTTCAGTCCCGCTGACGAACGCCTACATCGGCCTTTTCAGCGACCCCGATCTGGGCAATGCGAGCGATGACTACGTCGGTTCGGACGCCGCGCTAGGCTATGGATACGTCTACAACGCCGACAACCAAGACGAAGGGTCAGATGGCTACGGTACGGCGCCACCCGCGCTGGGTGTCAACGTCCTCCAAGGCCCACTCGTCGACGCGCCGGGCCAGACGTGGACCGATCCCGACGGCACGACCTACCAGAACCGGACGCGTCTGGGAATGACGGTCTTCCTCAACTACAACAACACTACTGGGCCAAGCGGCAATGCTCGCCCATCCAGCGGCGATTGGTACAACTACTTGCAAGGTATCTGGCAGGACGGTAACCCTATGGTCGATTGTGGCGATGGGTACGGTCCGACGAACACCGGCCTCTCGTGTGCTTCCAGTCAGCAGCCGACGGCGTTCATGTGGCCGGGCGATCCGCTCACCGGTTCGTTCTGGAGTGAGACCAACTTCGACGGTGCCGGGAGCGCAAATACGGCAGGCGATCGACGCTTTCTTCAGAGTACGGGGCCGTTCGAGTTCCAGCCCGGTGAGCGGCAGACGATCCAGTTTGGCATAGTTTGGAGCAGAGGCAACGACAATCTCAACTCGGTCGCCAAGCTGCGCGAGGACATGCAGACCATCGTGTCCGCGTTCGACTCCAATTTCGAATCACTGCCTGCGCCGACGCTCCCGATCGGTACACCTCAATTGCTCTCGCCCGCATCGGGAGCGTCACTCGCCAACAGTATTTTTACCGTCGCTGCGCAGACATCCGGGCCTGACGACCAAGTTCAGATTCAGGTGGCACGCAATGACACCTTTACCGAAGGCGCGCAGCGGTTCGCGGATGGGCAAGCTGTTGTCTTCGCGCCTGGGGACTACTTCGCCCGTACGCGCTACGTCGCTGGGCAGCTTCTGGGACCGTGGTCGGATGCATCGCCGTTTACCATCCGCACCGACACGGTTCTCGCCTATGATTCTGGAGGTTTCGTAGACTTTAAGGTGATTGCTAACGCGAGCGGCACACTGACCGAGCCTTCAGGCGCGTCGGCTGAGTATCGCGGCTTTCCCGGCTTGGGACGCACGCGCCTGAAAGAGCAGCAGGCGACCGACATCGGCAGCACGGCCGATCCGAACGGTCACGACGCGTTCTGGATGATCGGCGTCGGCGACATCAACGACGGGCAGACCTTCCAGAACTTCGTCGATCGTGCCACACAGTACAGCGGAGGCTTTGGCAAGCTGAATGTCGGTATCGGCTATCTGACTCCGGATGACTACGAGATCCGCTTCACTGGCAACGGCAAGGCATGGAATTACTTCACCGACGC